>VACF01000488.1:0-47080 GCA_006891605.1 Pleurozium schreberi | reverse complement strand
AAAATAGTAAATAGAAGAAGTAGAGAATAATTCAAATTACTAAATTGCATGGTTTCTTGAAATCTCATTGGTAGAAATCCATAGACTTTTGATCCTTCGGCCATAGTGTGAAGTGTTCCTAAAAATAGATTATTTATGTCCTCCACGTTTGTGCAAATAGGGCTATTTGGTGCAAGAGCATACTTTCAAATATTGAAAATGGTTTCAAGCTCATACTTTTAGGGAAATCTCTTCACCAACAAGTCTTCACAAATGGCCAATGTTTAATATCTTTGAAAATTATCTTTCCTATTTTGTACAAATTAAAACGTCGAAGAACTTATTTTCTTGAGATTTTGCACTTTTCTAATTCTACTTAGAGTAATTTTCTATGCTTTTTCTTCATGGGGTACAATCTTCTCAAAGGTATGTGCATTTGCCATATTTTTATATTTATTAAGAATTGTTTTTTTAATTTTAAATTATTCTCCAAAAATAGCATAAAAACAACCAAAATGGTCCAAAACTTGCTAGCCCGGATATGCAAATCCCATGTATATTACATCACTTGTATGGCCTTTATCATATTTACTTGTAATGCATTTCAGTCCAATCTCAAGGGATTTAATTTGTTCCAAGTGGAAAACTCTTGTAGCTTTTTCAATGTCCAAAGGAATCCAAAAATGTCATTATATATATGAAATGAATATTCTTTGAGGACAATAGTAGCATAAAAAATCCAACCATATGACTAAGTTTTTTTAATACATGTATCATGAAACAAGCTACTCAATTTTGTGGGCTTTTTCATAAAAATCAAGATAAAATGATTAAGTTCTTTTATTATAAATATAACAATGTGAATGAATTTTTAATTTAATTGAAGGGAACTTCTTCTATGGATTTTTGAAAAACATACATAAGTGTTTCAATTCTTCATAATTATATATTATGTMGTTTTTCTTTTAATGAGTATGAAGCCCAACATTTTCTACATCTCATTTTATATAATTTGGTCTTCACCTAACTTTATGGTCTTTCTAATTTGAATTTTTTTTTTTAAAAGAGGCTGTCCTCTAAGTTGTTTTGATGCCAATGACCCTCGTGTATAATTCAAGAGCTGTGTACCATACAAAGTTGGTAGTCATTTTTGCAATCAACTTCAAGTCATTTAGGCACATGATGCAATTACTTGAACATTCATTGATWTGATATCCAATGTTCTTAAATGAATTAGTAGTTTCCAAATTTAAAGTTGTTTTTGGAAAATCACTTAGAGATTTTTTTAAGTGTAGCATTTCTTTACATTTGAAAGAGGAATTTAGATTTTCTTAATAAGTAATTTTGGACATTTTATAAATAAGCTATGAATAAACAAAGTGTTGATCAATGGTTCACCCAAAATCAAATCTCATACGCTAGTGTTAACAAAAGGTTCTAACTTGGCTAAAGAATGGCAATAACCCATGAGGTTTTTTGCCAAAAAMSTTCCATATAAAAATATCTAGGATGAAATTGCCAAATTATGGATGAAATTTTTTTATTAACGTAAGATATGTGTAGATGTGATATTAATTTTTCTATCCCATATGTGGATGAATGTTGGAATTTGGAGCATCAATGCATCACTGTAACATTTTACATTGCAACTTTGGCACTTCATAGAAAAATGGAAAAAAAACCTACTGCTCATACTGTTTTGATTGCATATTTTTGTCCTTCATGTATCACATGTAAGGATATAGCATACCTTCCATCCATGAACAAACATTTGTATTGTGCAATATTGAAAAATAAATAAACTAATAAACTTGCACAAGAGACAAAYAACTTTTTWAAATTATGCATATATACGATGCTAATTGAATTTTGGCATAATTAGATTTTTAGGTAATTTTTGGACATCGTGGCCTCATAGGAAGATGTTCTATGGCGAAATCTCATTTGTGTAGATAAATCGTGTAGAATAGTCTCATTCACTTTGAAATTATTGGATAATATATTGGCATATATTGGAATACATATTGGCATATATTGGATTCTATATTGGATTCTATATTGACATATATTGGATAATATAGTGGCATATATTGGATTCTATATTGGATTCTATATTGACATGGCATATATTGGATTCTATATTGGATTCTATATTGACATATATTGGATAATATAGTGGATAACATATTCTTCAATGAATTAATATTTTTAGTGATATTTGATTAAGGGTGATTGCAAGAAACACTTGTCCTTTTTTTTGTCCCCTTTACCTTTACAGAGTAGTTTTTTGCTTGTAACTTTTTCATATTTTGTTTTTTTGACTTGAAATTTGGACTGAAGGTTTACACAAAAGTTTTACATGTTGTGTAATTTTTTCAGTTTTTAAAAAGTTATTTTACTATTTTTAAACTGCCCCCAATTGGTGTCTACCTTGGCCATTTGGGGGGTTTCTAGTCCTATTCTTGACCCAAAAAAGCAAATTTTGAGCTGAAAATTGGCATGCATGGTCTTTTAGTATAGTTACAGAGGTACAGGAGAGATTTTTTGAAAATACTAAACTGTTCAACTTCCACATGTGCTCAAAGTGCACTACCAAGGTACACTTGTACAGAACACAAATTTGTTGGAGAAGAAGCATCTTTAATTTAGGATAAATGTTTTTTTTTTAATTTAATTTTTAAAATTTTTTTACTATTTTTAAAAAGAAACAAAAAAAGTATCTATTTTCATTGTATTTTCCATTGTCTTTTTTTTGTGCATAACTTTTAGAGGTAAATTTTCTTAGGTCTGAATTTTAGGAGACATAATATTCTCATTGTTCTTCAATTTATCCATATTTTATTTTATTTAAAAAAAATTATTCCAAAAGTCACAAGACTCATGAAAATAGGCCATTTTGAGACAATACCGGTAAGTGTTTCTTGCAACGACCCTTACATATTAACTATGTACAAGGATTATTGAAGAAGTGTACAGGCTACTACACTGGAGAGTGGAGACAAACAAATTTTTTGTAGCTTAATATTTTAAAGGTCTCTCCATTCATTTCATTTGTAATTGTAAAAATAATTGTGAGTTTCATATTTGGATAACAATATGAACACTTTATATGAACACTTTATAAGTAGGTGCAAGTGACTATGTGACTATAAGGAGATTAGCCTCTATTGGAAAGTGGAAATCTTGGAAGATATCTCTRTAAAGTTTGTCATGCTTATCTTAGAAATCAATTCGTTCAGATAATTCACTACGTTACAAATTTATAAAGGTCTAATTGACATTATATGATGAATTCCGTTAAAATGGCGATATTCGTTTATTTTGGCGCTTTTTACAAGTCAGACCGCGCGGTCTGAAATCTAAACCTGTCATAGATTTTTGGAATCTATATTTGTCCTAGATGTTTCAGACCACGCGGTCTTGCCGGTCTGAAATCTAAATATGTCATAGATTTTTGACATCTCCAAACGTCGTAGATGACTCAAAATCTATACTTATTCTACTTTTCACTTTAGCAGTTCAAACTACAGGGTTGAAAATGACACATGGAATACCGCCACTTTAATGAAATTTTCCATTTATGATATATTTCATACAAAATAATAATACACATATTTCCAAAGCATCAAAAAGGACTATTACTTCAAAAGATCTTGGCATTTCAAACCCCGATCTAAATTCAAACACAATAGAGTTTTACAACTAATTGCAATAATTGCAACTCCCTCCCTTGTTGGATACCAATTATTCAAGTTCTTGACTGATTATAGATTCTTGTTTAACGTCGACTCCGTTAAAATTGACAGTGTTCCATGTGCCACTTTCAATTGAAATCTACATTAGACTGTARTGTCGATAGATATCCAAACTAATGTGCAAAATTGCGCTCCATCCACAAGCAACAGTGCGCCATTTTCAAATGGAATAAGTACTGCCAATTTCAAAGAACTGACATTCCAACGTCAATTCTGTTAAATTCCGGCGCCAAAAATTCTGACATATACGTCTAGTACTTAAATTTTTAAAAACTAGAACAGGATTTATGTGTCTGRAAGTACCAGAGTAGTGGAATACGCCAAATCAAGGGAATTTACGTGTTGTTAAAGCTGAGCGGGAGAGTCACCTGCTCAGAGGTGTAGKCATAAGAGCTGCGGCTGGATTGGATTGCTGTTCCAAGAAATCTTGAGTGGGTTCTGGACGATCCGGTTGCATAGCCCAATGCAAGAACTGCGTCTGCGTTGGAGCCATACCCGCCTGCTGCTGCGCTTGGTGCTGTGCCTGCTGTTGCGCCTGATGTTGGGCCTGTTGTTGAGCCTGTTGTTGAGCCTGTTGTTGTGCTTGCTGTTGTCGTAGTGCCATCATCTACACATCCGGCAGTAATAACCCCATTTCAGTAGAGTGCCGTCAGGTAGACGATGATTGTGAAGGTATGACTAATAGTATGTTCGTTAAAATGTGAGCCAAAAAATGTGACATCAAACTCCGAAAAACTAGTTCTTTCGAAAGCTTAGATCCAAGTTGAAAATTAGGGATTTCAAGTGCTCAGATGGAAATTTTAGGGGGCCTACTAAACCCTTGTCAAGTTCAAACGTCTAGCACAGGATTAGAAGTAGGTTACCTGTGCACCTCGAAGTGTTCCAATCCATCAAGCGGATTTTTATTACAGCTTCCATTTCGAGAAATTCCACCATTTCAACGATCGATTATAGGGTTTGCGAAATTCAGGAGCATGTCTTTAGACTCAAAAACTTGATGTACATAAAATTCTAAAACACAAGGATTCTTGTTTCTCCTTATTTTAGCGGTTTCACGACAACCTGGAAAGAATGCTTTATGTGCACACACCTGTAAACTGTTGCCCAGAAATTCATGTTGCTGGCGTTGCATTGCACTGGCAGCCTGATAAGCACTACTRACATAATTCTTCCTGGCACGCACTCGCTCGAGTGCTTGCTCTAATTCGGTTTCCATATTCGCCAGTTGCTGAACAGAAGTAACACCTTGCAGAAGCTGCTCATCAGCTAAATACAACCTGCAAATTAAGTACCAAAACACCCATCATTCTCACGTCACTCCATTCTTTTGTAGTGTACGCTACTGACATGGATACAAACATGGTTGCAACATGAATTAAATGCAACTCCGAGATACATAAGAAACAGGCAATTAAGGATTCCGAAGTTCAATCGCACCTAGCTCGCTGTTGCACCAATTCTTTCTCCTGTTGTGCTTTCTTCAACTCCTGCTGTAAAACCTGCCCGCGACAACGAACAGAAATTATTGTTAGAGGGTTTCACAATTTTAAAAGTTTTCATTGAGTTCCACATTGATCATGGGTCTTGGAAAATTCAATCGATTCACGAACCCGGTACTAATCCCAGCTGTAGAAGCTTCGGCCAACGGAGATCTTTAATTCGCATTACAACATCACCAACAAGTACATMAAAAATTTCCAGGACCTCGGGGAACACATAGCAACATCACAAGGAAGGGAATTACCTCAACCTCGTATGTTGACTTACTGCTGAATTGTCCACGCARTGCACAGAAACATGCCCACAAGCCCTAACACAAKTAAGTATGTATCACAAYATCGGCAATTTCCCAACGAAATTGAGATCAAAAGATTAAGATCAGCACAGAATCACGTGAAGAAATCAACACAAAAATCGAATTCAAAACAAACGCCTTGACTAAGAAGTCTGTCTTGCTGCGAAATTTAGCTGGCAACAATGCTGACCTTCCAGGTAGGAGCTGTTGGCTCGCAACAAGATCCTTCTCCCCGGCGAGCTTCTTCAACGCCTTGTGGAGATACTGCATTCATGAAAATCGCCAAGCAACTAATTAGTCAGGCTTCCACTACATAATTTTGAATGCATATCTGTTGCATTTATATCAATTGTGTGAATTAAGGAGGGTTAGGTTACTTGGAAACATAATATGCACCTCCAAATTCTCAGTCTTCCTGAAGAAGATGAAGAAGGATCCCACACGAGCGTCGCCCACACAGACACCACGAGAAAAATTTGGTTAGAATTTCAATGGAAAAATGCGTGAGAAACCCTGACCCGAGATTTGAAAAAAACTTCAAAAAACTTCGGTAGAATTCGGACACAAGCTATTCCGATCTCGAAACAAAAGCACGACAAAGAGGAGGGATGCACACCTATTGTACTTGCTGCGGTCATGATGCATGTGATTATTCGAGAAGCGTGTCAACATATCCTCAAAACTGCCCCACCACAAAAAAAAAAAACTTAATGCCTGATCCACAATTGCAGGGCCGGGGGGTGGAATTCAAAGCCAAAATGCAGGGATAGAAGTTTCATCATTCCAGGGTTGATCGAATTCAAAAAAGAAGTATGCACACACCTTTTGTTTCTCTCATGCRTAGGCAAATTGGCAAATCGACCGATAACTTCTTCAATGCTGCGTCACAGACCGAGAGCATTTCAGTCAACAGAAACAGAACCAACAAAAAAAACTAAACTCCCAACCCAATTTGCGTTCTAGACATTCTACCCACAAGGCCATAACACAAGCTGGATTCAGCCTTTCGGTACTAGACATGAAAAATATTCCATTATTCTAGGTCTTGGAAAGTACGACTGAGGACGACCTTCCGAAATTCTCAGCCTCATGTTTCCGACCAAAATTACCAAACTACCACTTCCAGATCTCGCAGTCTCATGGAGCACTTGGATATCGCAAGTCTGTAAAGTCTGAATCATCTCGAATCTATCCACACAACCCCTTTACAGTCATCTCCTGTTCATGTACCTTGAGAACAACTACTTCGAAAGCATTTGTAGGACCGAGGCATCAAATGCAAAACCTGCAAACTCAAGAAACTTAAAGCTCACGTAGTCTTGGATTCAGGTCCGCGAGCGAATCTCGCCGTGGAATCGTAAAGAAAGAGAGTGTCTGTCTGTTGTCTAGATGATATCTTAAAGAAGAAAATCCCACGCACCTGCAATTGCAATACTGGGTGAGTTTCCCCGACGGCGAGAACATGATGAGTGCCAGGTCGATATCACAAAGCACGGATAACTCATACGCCTTCTTGATGAGCCCATTGCGTCGCTTGGAGTACGTGACCTGCCTGTTGGTCGGATTCTCAATCTTCTTAATCTCCAGCTTAACCCTCCCCATCGTGAATGGAACCCTCTCCTCGCCTCTCCAACAAAAAAAAAAAAATCTTTCATGGTCTATTTGAATAGCAATAAAGCATGTATCTACCAAAGGTTATATGAAAAAATGTTATTTTATGTCCTCCACATGAAGGCAAACAACACTCCCATTGCACACCGTTTTTGAACATTATAGATGGTTCTTAGATTTATTTTTGGTGAAATCTCATCACCATCAACTCTTCCCAGATGGACAATTTTTATTTATTTTAAATGAATTTTCCTATTTTAGTAAATTAAAATGTGAAATTATAGTAGCAAAAACTACTTTAATGAGATTTTTCACTTTTCTAATTCTCCTACTTAAAGAATTTTTCTATGCTTTTCTTTCCTAGAACACCTTCTCTGAAAAGGTGTATACATAAAACATATTTTTCACTATTTTTAAAGATTGTTTTTCCAATTTTAAAGTATTCCCAAAGAAAAAAATGAGTACAATAAAAAAACACTGCGCTTTTGCTCACCCTTTCTTGCAATGACCCCCAAGCAGAAAACACAACGTAGAGTATAAAAGGAGTATAAAAGCGCCARTTTCCAAAATAGCTAGTTCTTAGATTTTCATTTTGGTATTCGGAGTCATGATAGGGCCAATTATTATTATTGTGTGGCAATGGTCATGTCCCTACCCTGCCAAGTCGAAGGTAGAACCACCTATAACTAACCAAATAAGGAATTTGGACGAATATGAAGCAATGAAATGCAAGGTAAATATTTTTAGAGGTGTGTTGATAAAAATGATGAGGATTGCAAAAACTTTGGTAATTTCATCACATGAATTGAATTTACTATGAATTTTGAAAGACAAAAAGTGCTCCAAACCCATAGCCGATCTCTAAACTCTTACAATTCCGATCATTCAAAAAACTACTTTTCCACTCACTGCTTCCTACTTTTTTTTGCACTACTTTGGAACATGTATCATAAACTTTTAGTACCAACTTTGAAAAGATGAAAAAAACCCATTCTAGCCTTGGTTGGAAATAAGTCAATCTATAGTTGGCTATGGGGCATTGGTTGGTAATGGGTGGTTCTACCTTATTTTGTTATCTTCATTTTTTGTGACATGGTGTGGATCCATGTTAGGGCCTCCTACCATGTGAGCCGGACAAACAAAGTTCTCTGGGAAATCTATAAGGTCAAATGGAAAATTGTAGTGCTATGTGGACTTGGTGGGTGGGGAGAGATCAAGTAAAAATTCCACACATAGTGATTCCCTTCAGGTTGACCAATCTTCACCAATGGCCTTGTCCACCAATTTTGGTAAACTTGCCTTGAAATCCTACTTCTCTGCTTATCTCACCAAGTCCGGCAAGACAATTGGTATTCATTTCTTAACTTGGATAAAGCCTATTGAACTCATTTGTTTACCACTAACAAAAAAATTTGGAAGTTCTTCATTTGGAATTGAGGATTTTGAAATGGAGAAGGGTGGAGAAAATCAAAATATAATTAGGTGCAATTTAGGAGAGAAGAGGGAAGGGGATGATATTTGTATTTATTTTTATAGATGCATTTTTTGGACTTGGAATCTACAAAGAACCCCATTAATTCACTTTAGTGTGGACCCCTCAAGTGTAATACTTTGAACATTCTATAACATTGTATAAGTTGGAAACTCCTTCTTGGCCSTGAGGTTCTCAAAGACATAGGTATCTTTCTTTCTTGTATACTTAAGGAGGCTTCAACTAACATAGGTAATTATAATATAAATATATTATAACCATGGAAGGTCACGTGGAAGGTGCTTGTAACATAGGTAATTATAATATAAATATATTATATTTATGACAAGTGCTTATAACATAGGTATCTAAAACATAGATATCCATAATATAATTAGGCACTTATTATATAAACATCCTAATATAATCATGGAAGGTGCTTATAACATAGATGCCTACAACATACACACTAATAATATAAATATTCTATGACTATGGAAGGTAACTATAATATAGATACCAATAACATAGGAGCCTATTGTAGGCTCCTAAGCTCATGGGCACAAGTTCCTAAGCTCACATGCTAGCAATGAGATGAATGGTATCCACTTCATTGTGAAATTTAGAAACTATGAGATGAATGAAAGATTTTTCACAAATCTGGAACCAAAGGCATAAATCAAGAGGTCGCAGCTAGGATGCTTTTAACATAAAACTTTTGCATGCTACTTGCCATCAACAAATCATGCAAAGTAGGCTTCTAGATTCAAGATTGAACATGGTAGAATTAATGAACACAAGAAAAGACACACAATAGGCAAAAATTAAAAAAACAATTTAACTCAAAGTACAAGCCATGTGTACTCTATGACCAATTGTTTGTACCCACACATCATGCAGAGTTAAAAAAAGGAGGAGGACAATCTACTATTGGGCAATTTTTTGAAAAAGGTCCGGCCATAAACAATTTAGACTTGGAACACATTATACTTCCAACTAAAACTTTATCATTGTCCAACCTCATTATTCTTCTACTTAAGACGGTTTTCAACAATTTTCTCCCAAAATGTACCTTACAAAGCTACGCATTGCTTCTAAAAGCATGCCAAAAGTCTCCAATTGCCTTTCTCCCATCCCAAAGAATGAACTCAATCTTGCTAGCACCGGACAACACATTTTATKACCCTAAGTGCCTATGAACACATACCTCCACCTCATTGGCTAAAGTTCCCTAGATTGATGATTCTCAGCTACAATTCCACACYACCTATGCTTTGAAATTTTTTGGAAATTCAATAGTGAATCTTTTCCAAATTTGAATACATCACTTGATAGCTAACTTGATTTTCTTAAAAATGAGCCCAAGTTCAAGTAACTCTTGACATTCCTGAGTCTAGAAATGGTTGTTCTAAAAATGAATCAATCCACTTTTAAATATTTAAAGGTTAAGTTGTTTAGATCTACCCTTGTA
This sequence comes from Pleurozium schreberi, assembly GCA_006891605.1. Classification (NCBI taxonomy): domain Eukaryota; kingdom Viridiplantae; phylum Streptophyta; class Bryopsida; order Hypnales; family Hylocomiaceae; genus Pleurozium; species Pleurozium schreberi. The sequence continues at coordinate 36,998 of VACF01000488.1, read as the reverse complement.
TATTAATCGCTCAACTTTAGTTTATGGGCAGTTTTTAATCAAAGTTTCAAATGAGTTTGATGAATAATGTTTAAAACTAGAAATTTGAATTCTTWTAGATAAGATTCACATTTTATACGTTGCTTAAAAATTCATCAAAACAGATGGTTTATTCTTCAAATGTGGATTATGCTAAAATATTATCATATCTTGGTAGGTTGAGTTAAAAATTATAAATAGCATTCACAAGACAAAAAAATGGGGCCTCAAGAGGGCCACCAAATCTAGACTAGTAGTGCAACTTTTTATAGATTTTAATTTGCACTTTTTGGATTGCTAGTCTAGAGTCTAGCCGCTCTCTTAAGGATCCATTATTTTTCTAATGCATTAAATATCTGGTGAAATTTARAAATTAATTGGTTGGATTTTGACAACTCATGAAAAAAAACTATAAAAATTTCAAGAAAAATTCTAATWAGAATAGAAATAGATAAYATAACCACAWTAAATACTTGAAAAGGTAGTTGAATAAAKGGATTTAGGATAATAGCTAATAAAGTACAAAATATCCCAAGATTTGCAATGAACTATTTCTAGAAAAAATTGATTAYAAATGGCTTGTGAACCATTAAAATATTGCAATATTCCCTATGCCAAAAGAACACCTTTTTAAACCCATTCCTTAATTTAAACAAAGAAATCCCACTCTTTGGCAAATAGTCTCAGTCCAATTCCAATGCTATTATATAAGACTCCATGGTATGCTGTTCCAGTCCTATATAGTATGCGTTGGTTCTTGGCAAATCCTCTTGACAAATCCTCAGGTTTGGTCAATTCGTCATTGTAACTTATGCACTATCAACTTAATCAAAATGCCAAGGTATATACTTTTCAATACAATAAACTTTTAGGGAAAATAATTAATTAGTTGTTTCCTCTTTTCTTTCCCTCTTCTAGGCTGTATTCTATTTACTAGCCTAATAGCAATTTAGCATGCAAATATCAAAATCCGTATTCTAAAGCAATTCATTCAATATGCAAGGCATGAAAGGTGAAGTATCATTCCTGGTACTTGTTGAATTCTTCACAACTGCCCATCCTTAGCTTTTCCAGCCCATTCGTCTTTCACCAAGCATGTTGATTCTAAGATCTAATTGTCATTGAACTTTAGCCTATCACCGTGACTAGTGACCCCATAACCGTCTATTCAACTTTTAGTTCAACTCGACTGTGAATACTAGACTGAACATACACCAGTCAAATAATCCAGGCAAAACTGCAGTGCAGTTAGACCAGTCAATTTGTCCAAACAAACAACAATCAGAACTCTATGAACACAGACTACTAGTTTCCCAAAACTACAGTTCAACCTGATCACAGATTCATACTCAGATAATTTGTCAAACCTGATTCCATTCTTCCACAACTCAAGACTTATACACAATTTGTATCCAAGCAAATTAACAAGCCAGATGATACCCTCATCTACACTCCAGGTGAATAGCTAATCTTCAACTAATTTCTTATTGAATTAATTGCCAATGTTCTGTATGTTTACAAACTAGAGACAATTAATCACGCTCAACTAATCTAGCTACCCGCCAATTAGCCCACCAAAGAATTTTAATCAATTAATTTTATTTTAATAATTCAAGTAATTTATCACTGTTTACTCTAAGATCTAATTGTCTTGACTTAACCAGTCTTCTGCAATTAGTCTCAGGCACTCCGGGATTCGTTCAGACTTCAATTAGACTATATCTCACACAGTTCTAACTTAAGCAATTTGTCACAATCACACCCCGATGCGCTTCCAACTGGCTACCCGCCAAAGCAATTTATCACACAATTAATTCCAGTCCATTTTCTCATTCAAACAAGATCGTTTGAATTCAATCAATTAGTTCTTCACTTCTAATTGCAATTTACATAGATTATACATTTATACAACTCCACGACAATTAGACAAATAATGGGATACCCTCCCAAATCAGTTCAATTAGTTACTTACAATGAAAAGCACTTGATAAATTATCAATTCAGTTTTAAGATTTACAAATCAACTGAACTTACAAACAACAATTTGTTCAAGAAATACACACTAAGAGTTGGGATACCCTCCCACTCTAAACTTCACAAAAGAAAAGACTAATTGCCAACTCTCACTACCCGTGAGGCTGATTCAATTAGCTTCAGAAAATTATACAACAATTTGGACGAATTTAGATTTTTTATTCACAACAACTTGATACAATTGAAAGTCTATTTTGCTCTACTTTGAGAGAGAGAGAGGGAAAGACTAATCGTCATTTGGACTTATAGTCCCAAAAAAGAAAAGAAGGCAATTGTTCACTTCAAAGAGCACCAAGACTACTTGTTCTACTTTGCATCCTAGTCTATTAGCTCTTTTCATATCTTTATAAATGCCTATTGACCTTCTACATCAAGTATTCACCTATTTGTCATTTACAAAAGGTAATTAGACAACATCTACTTGCTATTTACACATACAAGGCTAAACAGTCAAAAAGTGTGTAAAATCAAGTAACTACAGGAACAATTCATGCTGCATCAAATGTTGACAATGCATGTCTTCTGTGGGAGCAATACTACTCCTGCTCGCCATCCCATTCACTGGCATCTAGGCGTGGCCACCGCCAACGTCGTGCAAGGCGGGGTGGATCAGACAAGATTGCTACCACAGGGCTTACCAATACTTTGTCACCAAGCCGCACTCAACTGTCACCATTAGGAATGATGAGGACGTCAACAATTCCTCCAGTGCGAAGACCGGTTGATCGACTGGGGCGCGCCATCAATCTCGAAACTGCCTTTGAGAATGTCGCAGGTGTAGGGGATTTCGGTGAATCTGTGACAAACCTTGCAGCGGATCCGACACCGAGCTCTCCGGTCACACGAGAAGGTCTTCACCTTCCTTGGCGTTCACAGGTGGTGATCACAACAACCATTCAAGTGACAGACCTTGCAACAGGAGGACGTGGAACTGCAACCAGTGGAGAAGAAGGCAACATCGATGGTCTTCAAAACCAAGACGTGGGGCCACCAATTGAAGTCGAAGATGCAGACTCCTTATTAGGGAAAAAAGGCGGGTTCAGTACACCATCACAAGCGGGGGTAGAACGAGCTCCAAGCAGCCTTCTAGATCAAAGCATTGGTTGGACGATCGATTCCCGTGACACAGCATGGGTGCCCAACTTTGCAAACTTTACAGATAATAATTCCTCTGATGATGATAATCCCAATTGGATTTTTCTAGATGCGGAAGATTTCTCGGATGTATCAGATATGCCTTTAGACATTGATAGGTACCGAGATCATACTTTTGTAGACCCCGTTCAAGGCACGGCCATAGATAGAATTCGATTGTTGTACAGGGACTCGGAGTGGGACCAGTCACGTCCAATGCTCGTAGGCGACCGAGCTAGCTTTGTGGGTCTATTTTCTGGCCCCACGCAGCGCTATACTCGGAATAAGCCCACTGCGCGCTCTTTTTTTGACCATTGGTCCAATGACGTGTGCGTGGATCGGATTGTCTTGGAAACAAATACGTACGCCTTGCAGCAGTGCACCAACATCAACGATCCAAGACGGAGAGGTAGACCAGTAGGGTCAAATGGTGGTCCACGCTGGATTCCCACAACCAGATTGGAGATGCRAGCCTTCTTTGGAGTGACAATTCTAATGGGCCTGAAGACTTCACCATCTGTCAGGGACTATTGGCGAGAAGACGTTTTGTGGAGGTGTGGCGTAATTCCCTTAGTATTCAGCCGAGATCATTTTGAGTCCTTATTGCGCTGCGTCCACTGTGTTGATAACTCGACTGCATGTCGTAACAAGAAAGATCCCGTTTACGACAAGTTATTCAAGGTCCGTTGGTTACTTGAGCATTTTGTAGCTGTGTCAAAAACACTCTACAACCCAGAGAAATGGTTGACTTGCGACGAAATTATGGTTGCTTATAGGGGATTTCGATCACCTTGCCGCCAATACATGCCTACAAAGCCTACAAGGTATGGATTCAAAATTTGGGCCACAATGTGCATAGAGTTCGGGTTCATTTGGAACATCATTCCATACCTTGGCAAGCACGCAGGTGAATCAGAGGCGGGCTTGGGCGAGCAAATTGTGCACCAACTAATAGCTGGCCTTCAGAATCGGGGCCACAGCATCTGTGTTGACAACTTCTTTTGCTCACCTTCTCTATTTGACGGCCTGCTACGCCGTGGCATCTTCGCCACAGGAACGATGAAGGGATATCGCATTGGCTTCCCCACTTTCCTTGCAAGATTCAAGAAAGGCAACCATCCAAGGTCTACACTATTTTGGGCAACGCACTCAAGTGGTCGTATGGCAGCGGCCGTCTGGTATGATTCGAAGCCCGTTGCTTTTTTGAGCACCTCAGCTGATCCCACAAGACCTGATGTTGCACGCTAACGGCTGAAGGGAGTGAGGGAACACATTCCAACCACGCCACAACAAGTCGAATACTAGACCAATATGCGTGGCGTGGATCTTGTCGACCAAATGCGGAAGAACTATTCCACGCAATTTCAGAGCAATAAGTGGTGGCACAAGTACCTCATGTTCACTGTTGATTCCGTCCTTCACAATGCTTGGGTATGCTTCCACCACGACTGCCGCGTTAGGGGAGAGAGGCGACCACGGCGTGTAGATTTTATGTATGATGTGGCTTTCGCACTCATTACGCCAAAAATGTCAGGGCCTCGCACCAGCACCCACTGGAATCGTGCACCCTTCGCTTTATACTACGTGCAGACTCACAAGCATATTAGACGCAGGTGCTGTGTTTGCAAGCAAAAGCAAGCAGGCTATTGTGTGGCGTGTGGTTCAGTTTTCATGTGCCAAGATCCTCGCTTTCCGAAGGTTCACTCCTCCAAGAAATGGGCACTACGGGCTTGCGAGTTTGCACTACGTTACAACCGCAACTAATTGATATATTTATTCCTTGTCGTTTTTGCAATGTGGATGTTGGCACCGAGTCCAGAACCAGAGCCGGGTTCTCTGAGTCGTAGTGGTAGGCGCGCACGAGTCAAGACCCCTCATTTTGAGCCGCAATAGGACTCAAATTATTGGGCAGGTTCACCACCCCAAAGTCTGATGTCAGAGTAAAGCAGCTACCTTGCTCCCTTCAGCCCAAACCTAGCATCATGGTGTTTTCCGCTGCCATTTTTGAGGAAAGACACAATGCTTGTAGTACAGGAATTTTTCTTAGCTGTACGAGAGTATGAGTAGCATGATTGTAGTGTAGTGTCGTTCAATTTGTTTTTGCTACCCATTTTGAATCTTGAATTGCCCAAGGGCCTTGTTTCCATTCCTCTTAATCGAATTTTGAATGCCTTATACTCATCCAAAAGTTTTCTGTGTGGTGTCAAACAATCGAGTTACTCTAGGATTGATGTATTTGGTGAGTTAGATTGTAGTGAAGTGGTTTGAATTTTGCTGAAATTTTGTCTCGGTTTAGTCAAACCTTCATTGGAACCGCTCTGAATATTGAAGGAGCTCGACTCTTCATGTACCTTGGTGATGAAGAGCAAGAGAAGCTAGTGTTGCCGCACCCCTTGCCTTGACGGTCGTTATGCTCAATGTACACCAGCAATAGGCAGTGGTCGAGCCGAGCCGCTTCCAGTTTGCTCGGGTCACCCGCCCTCTGCTCTGACCAGATACTCCCGTTTTTAGTCTTCTCGTTTGATTGTTTTGAAATCTTGTACCCGGACTTTTCCACCACCGAAAAGCTCCCACAGTGAACTTCAATTGCTCAGCCACTTCTTTCGAACCAAGGCTTGTGTTATCCACAATCTCGCGCAATTGAATCACAACGCCTCCAAAAAAGCGTTTTTAGTAACATTGCAGCCTTCAATCCCTTCATGAATTGCGTAAATCGGCAAATTTGCCCACTCAATTCCAAAATTTATGTTGGATCTCGCATCGCCTTGGACTTCATGTGTACCCCCAACACCGGATTGGAGCAGTTCTGATGAGGACTCGACTCACAATCTGATTCTTATCCTCAAACACAGCGAGTGTGTCTGTGACGCCAACCAAAGCTAGGTGGTCTAGGGTTCAAGTATATACTTGAGTTAAGAGGGTATTTGATGTGGGATTATATACCTTAATTATTGTATTTTAGATGACCATGATATTACACTAAAAGCTACAAGYTAGGGCATATTTTCCAATTCCTTATGGTTTTTGTAAATCCATTCTTGTCTTTTTTTTTAAGTGAGGCTATYTCACATGTAGGATTTTAAGTGTCCAATTTTTTTTATACCTCCACCTTTCTTCACAAAAAAATTCATCCCTCTACTAAATACATGTATAAGGGATACACCATGAAATTAACAAAAATCAAGTCAATTCTAGTGCCATTGACCAAGTGGCAATATTTAACTCCTACACGCCAATTGTTTATTTAACGGACATTCAATTGAAAATACAAGTAGGTTCCTATAAAGTCAATTTTGGTTCGGTGTTCACAAAATTCTKACTTGATGTGTGTCTATCTCAACATGTACCCCTTTAGTAGGAATATAATTTTTTTCCCAATTGAATGTCCAAATCAAAAGTTAGATTGTCATGATTTTATTTTAATGAGATTTGGTAATTTGAGAGGGTTGAATGCATAATGAGAAAATATTCCATACAACCATACATTGAAGMAGGTTCTTTGATTGTTTTATTTATTTTTATTGTGGTGAGATCTCTAGAACCGCACATCCTCTTGTCCCCAATYACATTCTTTGTACCTTTGGAAATCTCTCTTTGTGAAGAGGGGTGTGACAACGGACTTTGTTTCCTGGTGTTTGGACATATGGTGGGCAAGTTATAGATTTTTGAGTTGGTAAGCTGCTTCCGCCAACTGACATCTGCAAGGGTTCGAAGAATTTCAGGGATTTTTTTTCAGTTTTTTTTTTCTTCAGATTTTCATTTATTTTCATTCATTTAGGGTTTTAGTATAGGGCTTGGCCATGATGAGCGCATGCGCACTTGGGCAGAGAAATCATTATGAGCACCWGCACACCGGCTTGTCCTTTGTGGAAGATTACAACCCCCGAGCGGTTTTCCAGGATCAGAATGACTGCGTCCGGGCCAGCACTCAGCGACCTTTTGTCCTTTAGAGCCAAGCTTGTGCCGCAAAGTCTGCTTCTTCACTCCCACTTGAAGGCACACGAAAGGATTCGAGCTACTGTAGTGTAGGGCCAAAGTCCACCCCACTTTCCGAACGACTTCCTCGATTCCTTGTACAAACGTCTTAACTACGTACAGTAATAATGATGATGTATTAGTGGTCAGCCGGCGCAAAAATAATTTAAAAAAATTCGGTGCCAAAGCTTACAGTCCTACAGTGTATGATCTCATGCACTGGATGSTGCGGAGTTTCAAGTTTAGGGCTACAGTGCAGGAGTGTTTAAGTTGGAAATAGTAAACTTACTGTATGTGTTCTTGCTMATGGTCGACTGAGTTTTCCATGTGCACCACAATTGGGTGGAGCTGGAAGTGTTTCGAATTCACGAGAGAGGGATCTTGTGTGCCTTTGGATCAAGGAGCTGCCATGCTACCAGATGATGCTGAAGATCAACGGTGTCAAGTACCSAAGTGCTCCTACAAAACACGATAGAAGCTAAGGTCGACTCAGTCTTCTCTTCATTTCCAAATATCGATCTCTAGTAAAATTAYTTTCTAGTCCAAACATTTCTCGAATCTTAGGATCGATGAGCTCGAGCTCGATCATCAGTCTGTTTACTTTGTTTTACATCACTAGCATGTCAAGTATCTTATGTGATTATGTGAAGTTCAATCTGTTTTTTTAAAGYTGGCATGTCTTCCAATGACTTGAGGGAAATTAGGTGTATCGTGATGGCATGACTTGTGTCGCATTCAATTCATAAAAGGAACTGTTCTGGGAAGGGTCTGAACCTGAGATATTGGAGACCGAGGTAGTCCSTTTGTTGTTGTGTATGTGATTCCATGTGTTCCAAGTATCTACCCAACGCTGAAGTTTTACTCCAATGGATATCCTCAAGATTTGGCTCCAGGATCCTGCACGTGCAGTTAATTAGTTGCATTTTAAATATCATCAAGATTCAACTTTGAAACGGGGTTTAGTATGGAGTTTGAACARCAGGAAGCYCTCTGTGATATTCAGGTGTTAGTTACAAATGTGACTTCCAATCAAAACTTGCGACAGATCTTAATAATATTCCTGCCAGGTTTCTATTCCCATCCGACTTCCTGCTTGCTTTCTAACGTTTCTCTTGTTTTCAGCGTGACGAAGTGGATGCTTTAGCTGGAGACGAGCYGGAGACAAGAAGCCTGACAGAGCTGCTGCGAGGGTTTAGCTAGAGAGAACGCACACAAACAATCAAGCTTCAGAAAGTGGAAGGCCCCACGTACGGTGAGTGAGAACACCACTTTGATGTCAGTGGCAAGCTCTTGCTCTTGTGGGTGCATCGTCAAGTGCAACCGCATTAATTAAGTGTCGTTGCTAAGCCTAGCGCTGCACCACACAAGGAAGATCATGAGATTTTAGAGGTTTGTTTGTTGACTTGAACAGAGACTATGGCATCGGCTCTCTGGTTTCTGAATTCTAGTTTCTAAATCCTATCTACAACCGCATTCATACTACAGAACTCAGTTAGGGTTTGGTTGGAGTGGACAGTGCCTCACGGTCACACCGTTCTTGTTTCGAAGACAGTGAAGTTTTTGTACCTGCAAACTTTGAAGACACGGTTGGAGCCTTTGAGGGATATTTTGAAGGATACAGGATCGCACTGAATCGCAAAACTTGGTACGTGGTAGTCGTCCCCTCGCCTTATGTGTTTAGCATTTACTGTAAAGTCAAAACTTGGAAGATTTGCAACCAAGGTTCAAAYGCACAAACATAATCTCATGCCAGTAGTAACCAATGCAGGCCAGGATGTGTCTTTTAGAAGCATAGGTGAGCCGGTKAGGTCAGTGTAGCTTGCTAATCTCGTTTTGTATGTTAATGTTTATTCTGACAATTGAAAATGATTCAAATTCTGTCAATGTAGAAGAGAGGAGAATTTTTCTTTGTAAAGCTTAGACTACTTTGATCTTCTMATTTAGCATACTTTATATGAAAGGCTTAGAATTTGAAGGTACAACAAATACAACAGAATCTTTAGAATCCTATTAYTGGATTAATATGTACAGTTGATATTAGAAAACAAAACATAAAGGCTCAAATTCTGGTTGTAAATAAAAATGCCATTGGTTACATTGATATAATTCTTGGTAATGACAATAAAGCCACAAGTTGATGGAAGACTATCCTTGTTGTCAGTTTATATTGAGCTATTAGAATGATGGAAAGAAAAATGTAAAAGATGATAAGAGTCTACCCTCTCATGTGGGCTAAACTCCTAAGCACCTGCCTATTTCCTGTGGCAAGGTAAGAGTTTGTGATACCTTCATTCACATGGTTCACTCATACCTTCATTCACATCGTTCCCTTCAAGAAACAATGTTCGTCTATAGAAAATGGTAGATAATCAAACTATCAAAGGGCTACGAGGAGAACAACTAGGCGCTAAAAAGATACCTTTGCGGGTGAATACTGGGCATTCAAGTATGCCTGGGSATGATGGTGTGCCTGGTGCCAATTAGAAGCGGTGGCGCTTGCATGATCRTATTGATTTGTGAATGATTCGGTGCCTGCTTCTGCAGCTGCCCCGTTACTCGCTGGCGAGGCAAATCCCATATTGACTTCAAGTTTAGCTTTCTTCTGATCATCAAAGTGAGCAGAAGGTTGATCCATGGTCATGTCGTGAATGTTCAGACCTCGACTGCCCAAGATGTTAACATCTCCCAGCGACTGCAAATCTGATTGCGATGCAGATCCAAAGAAACCAATGCCATTTGTTTCGCTGCGGGTGGGCGCTTCTCGGCTGTAATTGAGAGAAGGAAAACAAGAAATCAACTCCACGAAACGCGTAACCACGTGGATTCAAAAATTGAAATACACTGAACAAGCGAGCTCGCACTCTAGTAGTAATTTGAGAATGTCTTAGTACCTGGCTAATGGTGTTGGCATTAGAGCAGCGGCGGGATTGGTCTGCTGCTCCATGAAATCTTGAAGAGTTGCCTCCCCACGCTCTTGCATAGACCATTGCAAGAATGATGATTGKGTTCCTGCCATGCCCGCTTGATGTTGGTGATGTTGGTGCTGCTGGTGCTGACGCATGGCCATCATCTGAGCAAGAGATCGAGACGTTGCGTCAGTCATCACTTCATTTACGTACGGATTTGTTTCAGTGCATCAGTTGGAGTGTTGGACAGGGATTTCAATAACAACGGTCTGACTTATCCGTCACAACTTTTTACTTCAGAAGTTAATGGTGCATGCAGTAGTCTGCTGAAGTACCAGACCAATAAAGCAAACCTGTGGTGACAGCTCTTCACAAATAATCACCTGCTGATAACTATTTCCCAAAAATTCGTGTTGCTGCCTTTGCATAGCACTAGCGGCCTGATAAGCACTACTCACGTGACTCTGCAAAACCACAGCATCGTTGAAAATTTCGAAAAGCTTAAATTCTTGTACACTTGCGAGACAGTGAGTCGCGAAAAATTATGCGGAGCTGTCTACATAATCACGAGCAGTGAATCTCAGGGTCCGTACCTTCCTTGCTCGAACTCGCTCAAGCGCTTGCTCTAGTTCACTCTCCATATTCGCTAATTGTTGGACGGAGGTAACACTTTGGAGAAGTTGTTCATCCGCCAGATAGAGTCGAGCTCGTTGTTTTACCAGTTCTTTCTCCTGTTGTGATTTCTTCAACTCCTCTTGCAACAACTGCTCAAAMACGTACATGAATTCCAATTGAGCATGCAATATCTCATACTTGCAATGCATTAATTTCAGAAAAACAAAAATGTCGCTCAGTACAGGCCACAGGCCATAGCCACCAACTCAATAACCAGTACTGAGTAAAGCTACAAGAAGTGTCACAGATATATGGTCTTCGAATAAGTCTCTAAAGACACACAGGAACTGAATGTATAAAACKCACCCCAAATTCGTAGGTCTTACTGCTACATGCACATCACACAACCGGCCACACACAGGTCAAAAGTTGTTAGGACGCTGAATATAACAAGAACAGATACGGCTGCGACTCATCCGCTGACAAGTTTTTGTGACAGCATAATTGAGAAAATCTACCAAGCTGAAATTTGATTAAATCTTCAGTGGCCGGGACTGTCTTAATACATTGCATTCAAGAGCATGGTGAAAAATACTATACACAAGATTAAAAGCAGTCCTAACCTTCCTGTGAGCACTTGTTGATTGGACGCGAGGTCCTTCTCTCCAGAGAGCGTTTTCAATGCCTTGTGCAGATACTGCAGGCATTCATAATATTTCTGAATGTARGTGATTTGGCGTGGTATGAATAAACCAAAACAAAGAGCTAGGACTGTATATCACKCTTCCGCAGCATAGCTTAACCAGGACAAATTTAGAGAAAGCACAATATCTGTCCGAAGTCATTCAGGGGTTAAGGGATCGGAAACTGAACTCCTTACCTCCACATTCTCGATCTTTCTGGAAAAGTGTCAACGCGATCCAATCCAGATGAGAAGTAGCATTCACACACAAAGAAGCTAATCAGAACGGGCAGAGTGGGAACAGTCCATAATAACCCGGAATGCAATGAAAAAAAGGCATTGAAGGACCGCTAATTGTACATACGCGTACCTGTTGTATTTGTTTGGATCGTGGATCATGTGATAGTTAGCCGATGGATTATTTTTAACCATATGCAAAGTTTTGGATTTGTAGTTTTTTTAAATTTTATATGTAAATTTGATACAAATCCATTAAGAAAACATCAATATTATATGGTAGATAGATTCCTTGTGCATCCATCGAAAGAATGTCTCTTATACTTTCCTACAAGTTTTGAATTCATTAGAAGACATTTGGGGGTAGTAGAGGGGTGTGCGTTTCAGTATTGGAGGAACACAAGAACTTACTATGCAATTCCTGTGCCATCACCAAAACTCTCACTAGCATCACCACAACACATGACATCTTGTGAATGATGTGAGGTGATCTGGACTCTTCAAAATGTGACATGTAAATTCAACTTTAGCACGTGTATGCCAAATCAAACCTTCACATAGTACGATAATTCAACCCATGAGAGTTCTTTTTTACAAAAATGACTTAATTTCTCCCAAATTTGACTTTCCCATAGGAAATACAAAATACATGAAAATTGTAAACACAAGGTGAATGGATCTGATAGCCTCAGGGAATCCTATGTGAATTAGTGTTACTGTATAGTGTCGAATGAATAAAATTGTGCGGGTAATTGGGCCCTTGTTGGGCAACCTAGAGGCAGGGGTCAAAATACTGTAATCAGCGTAGGGTATGTGTTGGCACCTGACTGGTACGGTATACAGTACGTGCAAAGCAAGCGAAAACTGCTGYGTAAGTTCGTGGTTGACTTTGCTAAAGCCGTATCCAATGATTGTGGCACAAATCAAGCACAAGTTACCAGGAACGACGAAGCTGACTAGTAAGTTACCCTGTACCGGACTACCGGTATCCTTGTTGGTTCCCGTAGGTCGAGTGTATAGTACCCCAACGAGCCTAATGCGGAGCTGTATCAATCGGTGACTGTAAAAAAAAAGCCCCCCTATTTTGTGCCGTAATAATTTTGTGATTAACACCTCTCCTAGCTGATTTGGGTCCTCTGATTGCAAACATGAAGTCAAAAATTGCAAAAAAATTTATGCATGAAAAATAAAAAGTTCCAGTGTTTTCCCTAGGGTTAAAACACGGGGGCAAAACCACCTCCGCATTAGGCTTGTTGGAGTACTATAGACTCGACCGTTCCCGTAGCAGGACGTTAAATCCTCCATTTGAAGTGGGCCCAAAAGGATTCATCGGGATTAAAAGTAAAAAATAGCCCCCTATTTTGAGCCATGTCTGGGGTATGGTTTAGACCTCTCTTAGCTAATTTGGGGTCTCTGATTGCAAATATGAATTCAGAATTTGAAAAAAAAAATTATGTGAAAAAAAAAAATTCTAGCGTTTTTATCTAGGGTAATTCTAGACAGCTGGGCCCACTTCGAATAGAGGATTTAACGTCCTACGTTCCCGAACGCAAAGGTAAGATTCGGCAGAAATTGAAGTCATTTTTGTTTACAAGTGCACGTGTCATTTTGTGGTATGGACCCCTCAAAATCTAATATGTAAATTCAATTTTGGCAGTAAGTCCTAAATTAGACCTTCATGTATGGTAACACTCCATCACCTCACAAACTAAGGGCCTCCTGCCATGTACATCGGTCCGGTGGAAAAAGCACTAAAAGACAAAGAGTGACCACCGATTGTCTTGCCGGCCTCGATGAGCAGAGAAGTCGGGTTGCAAGCTTCACCGATATTAGTGGACAAGCCCATTGGTGGAGAGTGGTGGAGATTGTTCAACTTGAAGGGAATGCACTACATGTGCCATTTTTAGTCGCTCTCTCCCCCACCCAACCGGTCCACATAGCAGGACAATTCCGAAATTGGCACTGTAGTTTCCCTGGAGAAGCTGCACAGGCTCGACTCACATGGTAGGAGGCCCTAAGGTAGACGTAGACAATTCCAAGCATGTACCCAATATAGTGCCCTAAAAAGTCTCGAAAAGAGAAGAAGAATAGAAAGAATAAAAAGGATAACTGCGGTTGTAAGACCAAAGTAAATGAAGTCTTCGTTGGAAATAGCTCAACTATCTAAGCCTCATTTGAAAATAAGTAGATATTCAACTAAAGATAGTTCAACCGATGTGTTCAATCTTTTTGGTACATGGGTAAAATCAACATTGACCCTTTTGTACATCAAAATTAGAGGTTGGTTTTAAAAATCTAATAATTTAGATTTAAAATACTTATAATTCATTCATTCATACGACAACTAGAAAGTGCATAACAAATTGTTTGAATTCTTTTCCAAATTGCCAATAAGATCTCAAAGTATTCACAAAATGTTAATATTTAATAAATTTAGTCTATACCGCTCAAGTCTTGGGTTGTAGCAGTTGAGGAAGAAACATGTAAAACACCGTTAATTCTACCCCACCTAGGTAGATAATTTAAATGATGGTATTTTGAAAAATTGTTAGCATGCTTGAAATAAAATCAACCAAAATAGCTTCATAATTTTCTTGATATTTGCACAATATTTATGAATTTTCAAAGTTGAAATCATTCGGTGTCTAAACATGCCACTAGATTCTCCTTAAGCAAAAACATGCTCTTGATTGGTTACCTCCAAGAATTTTTACTTCCATTAGATGCCTTTGAAAGCTTAACCCTTAAATGCCAAAAGGGTGACCCTGCGAATTGTCCTTCTCTATTACCGTGTGAAGCACTAGCCTCCAAAATTGAAAAACTAATCATTGCAAGTCAAACTACTATAGAAGAACTTCCCTTTCCAAAACAAATTTTGAGGATGAATAGTTTCAATTCCGTCCTATACAGTTTGATTCTGCTTCATTCATGGGACACAAAACGTCCGCGTTTAAGGGTTAAGGTGGATTTGGGTGAATGAAGGTAAATCTTACAGGTTCAATTAAAGGTGGCGTGACACGAATAATGTCGCTTTTATCCATAGAATATTTGTTACATGATTATTGGCTATCTATACTTCTTTTTTCATTTAGATTGTTCTAAGATTTTATATGAAACTATAATTTTGACAAAAATCTTATATGTTTCATTTATATAAAAAATTTAAATCCATAATATTTAATTTATAACTGAAATTATAATCTATCTTCTATAAATTTTCTTTAAAATTTGGCTAAATAAACACATTATTATCCTTTAATTTCCATTCATTTACATATAGACTTACAGCTACACTATAAAGATTGTCAAATCTAGAAATATTTAGTTTGAAAATAATATGTCTACAAAATCTGGATAGCAATCTTGTGGCTTGGGCAATAAAACATGTCAAATGTCTTATATATATTGTAAATTTAAGAAAATTGATTGTTTATAATTATTAGATACATATACAATGTTGTTTTAATAAGAATGACGATAGTTTGAATGAAAAAAATACTTATGTTCTTAAGTTTTCTATGTAGTTTATTGTTTATAATTAGTCTATGCAAAAAACTACAATTCTTAATTTGAATGAATAAAAAAAAGTTGAACGACAAGTGGCCAAGATTCGGGGGGCCTATGCCCAACTCAGGTACTGTATTCGGTAGCCTAACTTCCGTCACTTGCTCGGAAAGTTCACTCAGTTCTCACTCGGCTGGGATTTCAGTCGTCTCAAGTACCGTACAGTTTCGTAAATTGAACTCGGGAAAATTTGGAAAAATGTCGAAATAAAAAAAATTATTCACACCTATTTCTACTGTAGAAATCTGAAAAAATTATTCTTCAGAAAAATTAGAAAAAGGAACACACTTATGGTCTTACGCATGCATAGAAAGAATCAATCCAAAATCAAGCGAAAGTGCAGCAAAGCAAAAAAAAAATCCTGTCTGCCTGCCAAATTGTCGTGAAAAATAAAATATTTCGGTATCAACCTGCCGAAACTGACCTATGCGTACAGTAGTAAGTTACGATCCGATAAATCAGTCAGTTACTTTCACCTCAAAGAATTAACCCCTCAACGTCCAAGGGGCCCAAAAGTGGCCTCACACAGTCTTGCAGTCCACATTCAAGTGCTCTAACTTTTGCATCCATTGTCCAATTTCAATAAAACTTACTGGAAAAGTTGCGCATACTAGTCTACGCTGAGTAGTGAAATTAGGTTGCCTTTGTAATTAGGTTGTCTTCCTCCAAGGAAGTGACTAGAAAAGCCATCAAAGTCAAAAAATATTTCTACAAATACTTCTATTTGCACTAATGGAAGTTCATGAGTTCCAAATACACCAATTACTAATTTAAAAGTAGGATATTTTTGTACATTAGCAATAAATATTTATATAGTGTTGGATGTCGAGAAATTAGTGAGGGACAACCTAATTTCACTATTTAGTGTAGTTTATATGGTAAAATTTTCAGATCAATCCAAGAAGTATTGAGTTTGTGAAAGTCATTTGAAGTTCTCATGTTCAATTTAGGTTCAGCACACTGCATTGTGATGGCTTCAACTTCGGGAGATTGTATCTTTTTCATCAAATGTTTGTTTTCAATAAAATTTGTTGGGTTTTGTTCCCATAAAGATCTAGTTATTGTGGTAAAAGTTTCATGCCCATTCAAGTTCTTTGAATGTTTGGGAGCAATTCAAAGTTCAAAATTCAGAAATTTGTGCATTTCAATGAAATTCGGTGGCTCATAACTTCTTTGTATATGATCCTTTTTCAATATTTTTTGTTCTAAAAGTTGCGCTTACTAATCTAGTTTGTGTGGTTAAAATTTCATATCCATCCAAGACGTTATGAGTGACGAAGAGGCATTTTAGTAATAAGAGGTACAACCACAAATGTGATTTTTTGCTACTTTCTTCACTTTTTTTTGACATTTCAAATCCGTTTTGCAGACACAATGAGCCATTTTTATGATATTTTTTCTCCACCAAAGTGTTTATATTTTGGTTTTGAATCACTTTGTAGTTTGAAGTTTTTTCATTGAGTCGGTTTAGAAATCAAATCTCACCTCCAAATGCGTTTTTGAGAAGATTTCAGCACCTTTTTCCAACACTAAAACATTATAGTCTTTCAATCTATACGGTCAAATGACCCCAAATTTTTTTCACAACATCTACAACATGTACACTACAATATTGTACGGTTGAGATCTTCATAACTGACTGAAGGGAGGATTTTTAACACTTGCAAAGGGAGGATGCTTTCAAGCATGGTTGGACTTTGGGCGTTGAGGGGTTAATACGAGCATCCCCACCTCAACTCTTCAAGCCACTCAAACACGACCATGGTAAACTGACCCCCTTGTTCGGCCATTCAGATAAACCCTAAATTTTTTAAATTTTCCACGCATTATAGAATTTTCAAATTCTGAATTGATATTTGCAATCAAACGCCCCCAATTAGCAAGTTAAGGTGTACAAGGGTAATTAATCAAGCTCCAAATAGGGGGGCTTTTAATTTTACTTGCTCCCGTGGAATGACTTGGAATGGCCGAGCCAGGGGGCCAATTCACCCTAGCCCTCAAACACGGCCATGGCGAATTGAACGGCCTCCTCATTGCCCTTTTTTTTATTCCTGGATAAAACACTGGAATTCTTTTATCTACCACGTATGATAAAATTTGCAAATTTTGAATTCGTATTAGCAATCAGAGGCCTCAAATTAGCAATAGAAGAGGAGAAGAAATACAAAATTGACTTGGCACAAAATAAGGAGGGAATTTACCTTTCGACAGGGGCAATAAGGAGGTCAGTTTGTCCTGGCCCTCAAAAACACGGTGAGGGCTAGTGCCCCACAGCAACACACCAACGCAAAAGAACCCGTCCAATCACATCAAATTTTGAAGAGCAAATGGCCAAATAGGGACACTTGCTGTGGATTTACATAGCTTCCGAAATATAGATAGGACAATTTGATGCAATTTGTTCAATGCTGTAGCAAACGCATTGGGGCAACAACCATAGTTTACAAAGCAATCACAATATGACAACTACACAACAARAACTTAGGTGGCCCCATGTAGACCTAGTTTCCAAGCCCTAGCTTGTATTGCTATGGGGTACATGCAAGACACACGGGCTGGGCTTGTCCAACAACCACGGTGAGTGGAGGCTTGGCATCCCTTCCCCCGCCTCAATCGTGGGGGTGCTCTAAACTTAGACCTCTAGGGATGGTTTAATGGCACTTTRGAGGACATTCTCATTGCAAGTCCACTTGTTAAGAATTAGTACATGGACAATTTTGGATAGTAGAACTATCCCCCAGTATGCTCTTCATTCGCTTAGATTATAAGACTAGAATTATTCTCTTCTTCTTTTCTTCAARTTAAATAAACTTTATGATTTGGATTTTGTAYACATGCAAGTGGTGAATATCAAGATAGAAATGCCARAATGTTGTTGCCTTTGCTACAAATGCGCAAATCACTAAACCCAAAATCTGAAACCATGTTTGTTTTTAAGCAAATGAAATGGAATTTGAAACCACATCTGRAAACAAAAGAAATCACAGGGATCTAACAAGTTGATGCCCATGTTACGCTTATTGRGGTGCACCTCTCCACTTTGATRGTGCCAAGCTCTTCATTTGAGAAAATAAGCGGTTATGGAGGATTGGGGTCCTAAGGTCCTAAAGGGACACTCAACACTTAAAGGCTGGGCCAATTTGTTGTGTAGAGGTCCAAAATTCTCACTTGAAAATGGACAAAAGGTTGAAATTTGTGCAATCAACCTATAGAGGGAGAATGGCCCGTCCTCTAGGTGTAAAGTATCCCTAACTTACAAGAAAGTTTTCAAATGCAAAGCCATGTTGTCAGTCACCCTCAATGGTATCTARTTACTARTGTATGCYARCTTTCCACTYTGACAGTGTSTTGCTMWTCATTCAAGGAAATMAATTATRRAGGATTGGARTCCTTGAGGTTCTACAAGTTTTGAATGCAAAACCATGTTGTATTATACAATAAGAGCATGTTTACATTGGGTGTTTAAAGGGCTAGGATAGGGAGAAGCTAGCATTAGAGAAAGTCTTCGTCAGTGACAACAGCAGCAAGAAGGTGTACCATAGCACAGAAGGGCTCCAACCCAATATCAGCTGCTGGTTCTTCAAGTCGCTTCCGCTGTGCAGCCTGAAACTCATTCATAATCTGCAAAAGATCTCTACCATCAGACAGAAATTCTTACAGTTACTCCTAAGGAGCTCAAGTTCAGTCTTACACAGGGATGAAAGGATAAAAACGTCCGATTTCTGGTGTCTCTGTATGAAAGAAAAACAAACCTGAATGACAGCCAGAGCGATTCGATAAAGCATGACGTCAGTACTATTTTCTTGCACGACTTGAACCTGCTCTGTGAGAATACGAAACAGGTCTACACCTGCTGGAGTGTACAGTCTCCCGTCATCGCTTCTCTTAGGGGGATTTGTCCTATCTGCTTCGAGAATATTTGTATACCATTTCTGCACAATTATGGAAGTAGTAAGATTAGTAATTTTTGAAAGATGCTCAAAACGGAACCTACATGATAACTACGCATACACTCGTCCAGCACCATGCTCCCTATATCATGAAGATCATACCCGCATAGACGACTGCATTCTGTCCACATAAGCATCCATGAGTGGATCCATAGCTCCACTTTCAGCACACTGTGCTGCCAACCCTTCATCGMTACCGAGCTGAATTAATTGCTCTTGAAAGTTGACGACCCAGCCTGTGACCTGTTTCGATTTGGAAATTTCCTRAAGTTAGTAAAATCTGATCCTATTGTGACAACAAATTCTGCTCGTAGTATWCGTCACCTTTAAGATCTTATAATTTCAATATAAAAGGATAAAAACTACCATCCCCATTAATATATCGCCACCTCTAACATCAAAAAATTTTGAAGCCGTCCAATTCAATGTATCGCCACCTTTATTATCAAATGGTTTAGAATTCGTCACCTTCAATATTTCAAGGTTGGATAATTCACTAGCTCTGTCACCAAGTCTCCGTAACATTTGAAGAAAACGCTCTGTGTACAAATGCACGCAGTACTTGAATATCTCATACCTGCAGGTATCCCCCCAATTGTATGAACCCAAATTATTATGAAGTCAATTGCCAGGGACTTTCCACTAAGTAAAACATGCAGRGAAGGCAAAAAATGATTTTTTCATAGCACATTGTCGACCGATGATTACCTTAAAGGAAAACATGGAGCCACATAGTCAAAGATGTCAGGGAGCTCGAGAGCAATCTGCAACCGAGTGACTCGGGCCAGMATCAGAATACTATTTCAAAGCAGCAAGCAAAATTCTTATCGTGAAAACGTACTTCTTGGACTAGTTATCACTTTTTGAATAACCATAATTCCATTGTGAGTATGAAGCCGATATTATTTAGGTGAAAGCAGAACCTCTATCGGATTCTTGCTTTATAAATGCGATAWGARTTTGATCTTTCTAAAACTTGGAATGTAAACTTTCACCAAGTCAGCGTTCAGCACCAATGGATAGTGAAAGCAACAGGGTCAGCTTATTGACCTATCAAGCAGCTCATTGTCTTATTAATAGGGTCATAAACAGGAACTGAGAAGAAAATATCATAAAAGGTCAGCTAATTTGTGAGTTATAGTCTTAGTTTAAGTATCCTCCATGRTCGTCTTCCTAATGGACCTTGCAACTGCAGTAGGTCAGAATAAATTGCATTCTTCAGTGTCATGATCTACGTGAATAAGAATATTGCGTCTAGATGTGCCTAATGCAAATTCGATACACTGTCCCAACTAGACTTGAAATGTCTCCGCACTAAGAGAAACACTCACCGCATTGGCTTCTTCCAAAGCTACTTTCAGATCTTGCGAAACAAGCTGCAGAACCATGGACGGATATAATAAGGCGGCAGTCACAATCAAGTAGAGAACGTCAAGACTAGAACACTGATAACTAAAGCGAAATAGAAGGACAATCAAGTGTAGAACGATAATCATTCAAAGAGAAGATGAAAAAAAAATAGAACACTGACTGCAAATGGAAGAAATTCAAGAAGTAAGAAATCTCTCCCACCGTATTTAACAAGACATCGAATCTAGTCTCAATTGATTTTCTAATCTCTTCGTAGCAACGATCCTTGTATGCTAACCCACCAACTTTGGGCTTGCTTTGTTCCTCAGGAGGCTGAGAGAGATTCTGTGACCTGAACACAAAACGATGTGTGAGGAATAGCAGTGGAAACGATCACCCCGCAAGGCACATCAGACACGAAGTCAAGGAGATGTTTTTTCTTACTTGCGGATAGCTCGAGGGGCTGGGAGGTTGGACATCGGTCCAGCACCTTCTGCTTCGGCTGCTTCATCAGCTTGCTGCTGGTCTAGAATCTCCTGCATCTCCACAACCCTGAAAAAGAGGTACATGATTTTTTCTTTAAACACGGCATTCATCTATCTATCTTCAGTCTTTCACGAATGCTTAATTACCAGAGCCATGACAAAAAACATATAACGGTACTAAAGTGGAAAGAATTTTTATTTGCATTGAAAGCCCAAAGTATGCATACATCAACGAAGACAGATACTTATGAGATAGACAGAGTTAATGAAATCATATTATAATGATTTCATAAATTAAACATAATACGAAATACAACGCTGCCTTCGGCATCATACCTTAATGCCCGCACCAGAGTCTGAGGACTGCACATAAAAAACAGCATTTGTCAAGTGGTTGTTGACCAATATAAAATGTCAAGTGCCAAGTGTTAAATCAAGCAGGAATTATCTCTATCCATAAAAGAATAAAAAAATAAAAAAATAAAGAAGCTAGCATGTACCTATCTCTTGCAAGCTGAAAAAAATTGCCGATGTGGTCCCACAGAGTCTGCTCAAACTTTGCTCGAGTGTTGCTAACATCTTCAAAATACTCTCTGCAGTAAGAGAGATAGATCAATGTTCCATTAGTTTAAGGTTAAGCATGTCAAAGAGACTTTTACACGTGAATTTAGTCTACAGGAAAAATTGTTAAGTAGAAGTAGGTACAAGATAGAAGAAAAATCTAAATTATTAATATCTTCAAGATGGAATTAAAACACACTAATCCCAATGGTGAGATTGTTCTAGTAAGCAATTGAATTATGGAATTTTGTTTTTGATAAATTGTAAAAATTGCATTTCAAAACAAGTCCGACAACTTGTTTTTTCGAAAAGATGCTTAGATTGCCCGAAAAACAAGATTGTTCGTAACTTTCTCATAACAAATCCATATAGAATGAATCAAATCTTTTTATGTAGGTAAAAATATAATCTATGAGAAAAAAAAATTGAAAATTGAAATTAAAATTAAACTTTTGGGGGGGCTTATTTGGGCATAACTTTTGTTTCCGGGCATCAATCGAAAAGAAATATATATTGCCACAAAGCTCATTAGTTTATCTATCTTCAAAAAGAGTTTCAAAAAATAAGGACAAAAATTGAGACTGAAGGTACCTACCCAAAATCCCATTTGTCCCCCGAAGGGACAATGGTCCTTTAGGGTTTGATTACATGAATTGAAATTACTATGATTTATCAAAGTAATAAAAATTGCACTAGACCTTTTGCCAATCTCTAGACTAACAATTCCGATCACTCAAAAAAATACTTTTCCACTCACTACTTCCTACTTTCTTGCACACTAAGCTGGGACATGTATCATGAACTTTTAGTTCCAACTTTGAAAAAAAAAAAAAATCAAGCCTTGGTTCGAAATAAATTAGTCTATAGGATGGTTATTGGACCACAATCGGGAATGGGTGGTTCTTACTTAACCAATTTTAAAGTTTTGTTTCATAAAAAATGATTTTTTCTAATTTGCCCAGATTACCCATTTACAAAAAATATAACATATTAGGCCATAACTTTTTACTCATCTTTCCAAATGTCATGAAATTTAATGCATATGAAAGAAATTCCTCGTCCCCACCTTCTATTAAAATTTGGGCCTAAAATTTGGAAATCTCCAGTCATATGTATCCACCTAAAATTGCTAAGTAGCCAAATATTACATGCTGGTCTTTTAGGGGTTAAGACACATATAACTGTAGGATCTTGTAGTATGATGGTTTGAGAAAATGTGGAAAAAAATTTAGAAAATTTTAGTAAGTGGAATGCAAGATATTATGGTAGCGTTTGAAATGACAATAATTAATTTTTTGGCCCTTAAAAAATCAGATAGCTCCACTTTACAAGGTCAAATTTGTATGAAAAAATGTCCAAAATGGTGCTGCTTCTTTGAATTCATTCTTCAAGGCAAGTTGGCTACATGCTTGAAAAATTTTAGATCATTTGGAATTGTACAACGTAATTATAGGAAAAAATTTCAAGTAGAAAAAAATAAAGAATGATTTAAAATACTAAGTTGTTAGGAATTTATTTAAAGAATTGAAAAATGCCAATGTGCCACATTTAACTACTTTTGGACTTTTGAAAGTCCAAAATTAATAATGGTCATTGAGAGAAAAAAAATTCGTTATCGAGAGATAATGCAAAACATCGGGAAATCAATGCAAAACATTGGGAGATTTGTAAAAACATCGGGAGATTTGTGAAAACATCGCGAGATCTCCCGATGTTATAATCTGGAGATATTTTGATGTAAAGTCCAAAATTCATTGAATAGTCCAAAAATAGTTAAATATGGCACTTTGGGCATTCTATGGTTAATGATGAACTAAGCCTTGATGACAATACTTTGGTCAAATGATTTTCCATTCATCTAAAGCAATGCTTGAATTTTTCTGAAAACAATCTTCTTCTATTAATATCATGAATTTGATGAAATTGAGATAAAAAATATAATTATACAAAGTTAAAAGCAAGAAGTCAATTAAAGATTTCAAATAATCTTCAACTTTAGTGTGTCTTAGAATCTAGTTTGCCCTTTCAAGGATTCTGCAACAAGTTTCTCAAGTAATACATTAAATAATTCAATAAATCCAAAGTTTTATGCATGAATATATCAAACAAGATTTTTATATTTATTCTTCTTCCGTTTACAAGGTCAAGTTCCTAAAATGTTCTTTTGGAGACTAAATTGTCAATGTTAACTTGTGCTTCCTTTGATTTTCTTAAATCCAAGTGCAAGTGGACCCAATCCAAGCACAAATGGATTCAAAGACAAGTGGGATTCTAAAAAATTGTCACTCTTTCAAGAAGTGACCAATCACCCGAAGATTAGAGTGTCGCATTTGGGTGTTTCTCTGTCCACTTTGGTTGTAGTCTAGTGTCCACAATAGGTGCATCTACATAGTTGTTTTCAAAAATTTGTATTATATTCATACAAGCTTAGAAAAATACGAAACCAATTTCGTTGATTTCCTACTCCATTTCCTAACAAGCACTTATCATATTATTTTGTAGATACCCTCAAGATCTGCAAATCTAAAACAAGTGTCACATATAGGTACTTCTACCTTAGAGGATCATCAAGGGATGCTCTAATAGTGTAGTGTCTTGTATGGGAAATGGCAAATTTAGCCCCAAACAGAGGAGGCCTTATGAGAAGGAACGAGAACCAAACGAAGCGTCAGTCTCTCAAAATCCGGGCCCCCAAAGTCTGCAAAGTCTGCACTTCGGCAAACCCAAGCGAACTTCGGAACCCACACACGAGGTTGCGTGCAGCGCCGAGCTCGCGCATTCCGCTTCGCAATCGCCCTCACAGTACCGACAAGATCTCATCATCGTCTTGTCCGTGACCCAATTTCCCCGTAGCCTTCTCCAATTCGATGGACTCCGCGTCCCTTCTAGCTTAGTCGTGCTTGATAAACTTCTGTGCCATTCGGTTGACGAAGGAAACCTCTGGGAAGTCCGCCGGGGTTTAGGGTTTTAGATCAAGCTCGCAAGGAAGTAAGCTCCCGAATCGCTTCAGTCGTGGTTGCACATCCTCCCTGCTAATTTTGTTACGCACATTTGAGCCTTTTGTCCACAATGCGGTAGTCAGAACGGTCCCTGATTCTAGACTTTACGTGCMTCTGGAAGCTCGCTAGTGGATCTAATTGTGAGTTTTTTAATCGATTTTAAGCTACTCACGTTTTCCATCGCTGCATTGTTGCATTGTTGCAGGAACGTGACGAATGTACATAACCTTCGAGCATTGTGCTGACTTTCACGTTTCGGAACCCTGTTAGGAAGCTCGCAAGTAAGCTCGCAAATGTCGTTGCACCTCGGTTCTCCTGATTTTGTTACGCAGATTTGAAAACATTGTCTATACTGTGGTGCTGTCAACGTGCTTTGCGTTAGTTTTAGTCACCTGCTTCTAGTGGATCGTAGTTCTAATTGTGTGTTTTGGAATCAATACCAAGCTTACCCAGCTTCTGATTGCGATATTGTTACCTAACCCTCTCGCATTCACGTTTGGGGCCCTGGGCTCCTGTTAGAAAGCTCACAAGTAAGGTCGCAAATGTCGTTGCACCTCGGTTTTGGTACGCAGATTTTGATACATTGTCTATAGTGTGGTACTGTCAACGGTGCTTTGCGTTTCGTAGTTCTTGTCAGGTGCTTCTAGTCGATCTTAGTTTTTGAATAGATTCTAAGCTTACCCAGCATCTGATTGTCACATTGAATTGTAAACATAACCCTCTAGTACTGTGCGGATTTCCACTTTTTGGAAGCTCGCAAGTAAGCTCGCAAATGTCGTTTCACCTCGGCTCTGCTGATTTTGTTACTCAGATACGAGCACATTGTTTATAATATGGTGCTGACAACGGTGCTTTGCGTTTCGCAGTTCTTGGACTTCACTTGCTTCTAGTAGATCGTCGTTGTAATTGTGTCTGTTTCAATTCTATTCCAAGCTTACCGAGCTTCTGCTTGTGACATTGTTAGGTGCCTCTCTCGCGCGCATTGCACGATGGTGCGCTACCAGAGCCAGATCGCGAGCATGGTGAACCGTCCCCACTCGGCGGTCCGCGTGGCCCAGGGCATCTCCTACTTCGCCACTCTKGGGGCTCTCATCGGCGCCGTCTCCGTCATCTTCATTTTCAAGCCGTCTCCGAAGCCGTGGCTTTACGGCATCCTCAAAAGTTTCTTAGCCGGTGCTCTCACCATCGCTTTGATMGCAGACACTCTTGACACAAAAGCCAGCGTGTTCTCTTCCCTGGCGTTTGTGGTCGGAGGCGGGCTCACCATCTTGGTGGTGGCGCCCTTGACGAGCGACCCCCCAACTGGGCCYAACAAGATCCACCCTGCCGATGAGGGCTTGTCGGATCGGGAGATGCAGGAGCTTGCGAAACGGGAATTCGATTCTCCGAGAGTCAGGGAGCGCGCCATCATGGGTGGAATCTTGACAGCGGTGGTGGTGGGGATACGGAACCTGGCTTATGGGGTTTGGTTCTTCTCCTTGGCGAACTCGGGACGATGGTTGCTACAGTTTCCGCATATTCTCGTGTTTTTGGCGCCGCAGTTTGTAACCCTAGGAGCGGCTGTGGCAGTGCCGCTGTACTTCGGCACCAAGAGCAGGTGCTGTGATTTTCAACCATTTTAGTTCTTAAGAAAAATCTAACGAAGGGAGAAGGCCCATTAACCATACAAAACAGTAGAGGCTCTATAGACCATACAATGGGAGTTTGGATTGGTGCTAAGGGTGAAAATACTCGAGCAGGTGCAGTGATTTCAACCATTTAAGTTCTTCTAAAAGAACCAAGGTAGGATAAAACTAAGGTTCTAGGTCTCATCAACCATACAGAACATTAGAGGCTCCATTTGACCATACATGTGAGTTTTGATTTGTGCTAAGGGTGAGAATACTGAATGTGTTACGACTTTTTTTTTCTTGCAATTAATTTTGCGAATTAATGGACAAAATTTAACTAAGTTCGAGGTCCCATTAACCATGCAAAACATTAGAGGCTCCATTGACCATACATGTGAGTTTCAAGTTGTGCTTTTAATCGATAAAATTTTTCATGTTTTGACACCCAGTTTTTTGCAATTTGATTTTAAGCTTGACACACTGTAGATGGTGCAAGTTTCTAGATTATTGTAGGAAAAGGTTTACAGTTCACCTGTATGGTAAATGAACCCTCTCTCTTACTGTATGGTGAATCGAGGCCTTACATTAACAAGGCAACCGTACTGGAAGGTGCGGCTGGATCACCCCTCCTTTTCAGCAAATTTTTGGTGTTACTTATATTTTACAAGAAGTGCTTACTTTAAAATCTGATCATATACATACTGTCATATTCATAGCGAAATTGTGACAGCCTTTGGCACTTGATTGCCATTCTATCTCTTCACTAACTTCGCAGCAATTAGGTGCATTTTTAGTGCATTTTTGGTGTATTTTGACGTCTTCTGTTAGCAGTTTCTTATATTTCGGCTGRGTATTTGTCTTATGGAATTAGCCAAAGAATTTTCCCTTCGACCTTTTGTGTTTAAATTTCCTGCCACAAAATGTCACTGTGMAGGTGGAAGACGTTCCTGGCAGTGGCGGTTTCAAGCGCAGCCTATCCCTTGGGGTACAATGCGGCTTCCCTCACCCTACCTTCGGCTGCTGCCGTGTTCAAATTTCTTGAATTTGCAGGGGGTTTGGAGTCGGTATCGACGCTCTACTGGATGTTCTACTCCTCCTTGGAACATACGCCGTGGCGTCATTGTACAGTAGCCGTCTCCGTCGGCTTGGGTTGCATGGCGGGCATTAGGTTTGGCATGTTGGTGGGTCAATACCTGTCAGACTTCCTCCCCTCCAGTTCACTATGCTAGTGCAGTGAAGACTGGTGGCAATTACTCTTCCCAAGAAAAAGCGCTGGTCCAATCCATCTTCAAGAAGTAGCATGCCATAGTAAAATGAATAAAAAACTTCATTTTGCATCTATCAAGCAATAGGAATTCCAGCTATCTCAAGCTTGTGGCTTCAACCTGTGYAAYCTAAAATGACCCTRCGTACTACCGAAGGAGAAGCCAAAAGGAAAGTCAGGTGATACCCAAATTGTTAACACATRGTAATCATGTGATTTTCGCATGAGGTCATTCCAAAAGAATGAAACGGAACGTTCTCTCGTGAAAGCCAAGMCTCACATATGTCATATACCAAAGCAGACTAAAGACTTCAGAAACAACCCATGCGACTGGTAGTCTGTAAACAAAATCACCTTCTTTTTCAGAGCTCGAATTCGCTTCTCCAACTCCACAGTTGATGSACCACCATCTTCAGACGAAGGAATCTGCTGCTCTTTAGAACTTGTTGATACGGAAAGAGTACTCAACTTCTCTGAGAGATTGGTTGAGTCATCAGTCGCACGAGACTCTTGACTRGGTGAACTSTCTGCGGKTATTGAATCGCTGGAATTCRCTGTTGACACCTARGGGATGAAAAATCCAKGTTAGTACGGGCTTCSGCACGCTAGACACGTTACAGTCGAAAAGATGAGTGCAGCCCCAACGGRAAAACTATGCACAAATTYAACAAACAATTCGAATTCCAACTCGGTCATTTCCCCGCAAATTGGACACAATCCATAATGTAGAACCGTGACTCAATCCATCTACCACCATTACTCATCGTCGAGAATAGCCAAGTATCAATCAACACGGTAATCCCTAAAGAACCAATTAAACCAGACTGGACTTCATGAGATTCTAAGAAGTCTCAAGGCATACGGGGACTTTCTTTCTCCAATTTTTCGGCCAAAGCAATGCTGATCTCAAATTCTAGTGATTTGATTATTGACCCATTCTGAACTATTTATTATTCACAATATGATCGTTTCATAAGCATGAATCCATGGTCCATTACAGGGATTAACTTCATTCCAACAAAAGATACCAGAAAATTGTGTATCAATGGAAAAAAGGAAGAGAGAGATAGAGTTCGCACCTGCTGTTTCTTCTCCTTTCGCTTCTCGTTTTTCTTGGCTGCTTTCGTCTTCGGCTTGGTAGAAGCCAATGCTGGGTCGTAACCGGGTGGAACATCCGGTCCCTTTCTCAACTGCCATTTCACAATTCCAGCGAGCGTCAGTTGCGTATGCACACGACCATCCTTTCCTTGCTTCAAAACACCCAAACGCTCGAGCACAGTTCGAGCAAGGGTTTAGGGTTTAGGATTTAGGGTTCACGGCCAGTGACACCCCCAAAACAAAAGCCTCTGGTAGCAGAATTCATGGCATTGCAAGAAAGAAAAGAAGAAGAAGAAATACTAGTGCAGTGAGAGTCTCACCTGGGCGCCCTTTGGTTGATAAATCGCCACTTCATCCTGCGGAGTGTACCCTGCGCGGATGCGAATCTCTTTGCGCAAACTGCCATCCGGGCGCCGCGAAGGAGCAATCACTCTCTCGGCACCCACGTTAGGGTCATTGGAGAGATTGGCCATAGCCACCAACCTGATTGCGACGGACTAGATTCAAGTGGAAGATCCAAACCCTAAATCTTCTGTTTGTGAAACTSGGTACACTCTAGTTTGCAAACTTACAACTGAAGCGAATCCCGAGCTTCAAATTGAAACCTGGTCATGGCATCGATCTGCAAGTTGTCGATTGCAGAATCTCGCACGGGACATCACCACTCTCCTCACGGAAGACTTCATAGGCGATCACTATCAGGGAGGAATCAGCTATGGATACTGTAATTCCAACAGTGGGAGAGATCCTGCTGCAACACCTTCAACAGCTAAATTAAAAGCTTACACTTCAACTACTAAGGAACTTGGGTAGGTAACCCATTATTGAGAACTCCTGAACATTGATTATTGCGGCTTGTGGAATTCTCTCAAATTTTTCTTTSCATCAAAACAACAAGCAAATCAATGTATTTTATTTTTACACATATTTTGGTCAACTCAATTTTGGAAAACAAACAAACAAACAAAAAGTATCAAACCTTGAACCCTATTTTTAGGTAACAACACCTAAAAACTAAAAAAAATTCTAGTCCCACTATTGAAGGACAATCTTGGTAGTCAACCTTGATGGCTTGTTTGACGACCCTCTAAGATGACCTAATTGTGGCACTATGAGTAACCCTTAAGCAAAACACCCTGGACGATTAGCAAGATTCTTCTTACCCGCAGATGGCGTGCCCGACTTCGTGGTATGCAACAAGGCTCTTGCTCTTGCCGTCAGTCATTACCGTACCCTCCATACCCGCAACAATCCTGTCAATTGAATCGTCCACCTCCTTGGCGCTGATGGCGGATTTCCCTCTCCTGCCGGTCAAAATAGCGGCCTCRTTCAGCAAGTTGGCCAAATCAGCTCCACTGAAGCCTGGGGTCCTCATGGCGATAATCTCCAAGGACACATCGTCAGCGAACTTCTTGTTGCTGCCATGCACCTTGAGGATGTCGGTCCTGCCCTTCACATCAGGAACCTCTACTTGCACCTAAATCAAACATATTAACCAAAATAAGTCAGTGAATTTAACCAAAAGATTTGGCTTAATACCTAAATATATGAGGGTTCCAACTCTGTCCGATATATCTAAACCAAGTATGTACAAATGCTTGTTATGAATTACATTACCTGCCTGTCGAATCGACCAGGTCGCAGCAACGCAGAGTCAAGAATGTCAGCTCTATTAGTGGCAGCAATCACGATGACACCAGTGTTGCCTTCGAAGCCGTCCATCTCCGTGAGGAGCTGATTCAACGTCTGTTCCCTCTCATCGTTGCCACCCCCAATCCCAGTACCTCTCTGCCTTCCCACGGCATCAATTTCATCCACAAAAACGATACAAGGCGCATTCTCCTTCGCTTTCTTGAACAAATCCCTCACTCGCGACGCTCCCACACCCACAAACATTTCCACAAATTCGGACCCCGAGATCGAGAAGAACGGCACACCAGCTTCACCAGCAATTGCCTTTGCCAACAGCGTCTTCCCCGTACCAGGAGGACCGACTAACAACACGCCTTTAGGGATTTTAGCGCCCACAGCCGTGAACCTCTCCGGCCGCTTCAAAAACTCCACAACCTCCATGAAGTCCTGTTTCGCCTCGTCGACGCCGGCGACATCCGCAAACGTGATGCCCGTGTTCGGCTCCATCTGAAACTTAGCCTTTGACTTCCCGAACGCCATGGGGTTTCCAGGTCCACCTGGTCCCATGCCGCCTTGTGACCTACGCGACAAGAAGAACAATCCTCCGACGAGCAGCAACGGRAAAGCCAAATTGCCGATCAGATTCGCAATCACGGATCCGGAATCCTCCTGCGCGTTGTGAGCCGCGAAGTCGACATTCTTCGATCGAAACTTGGACAAAAGCTCCGAGCTCGTGCCAGGCAGCTGCACACGCACTCGCTGCACTCTATTTCCCAATTCAGGAGACACAGCTTCCACAATTGCGATGGTGCCATTCTCATATAAGTCCACTTTCTTTACACGGTCCATATCTAAATACTCCAAGAATCTCGAGTACGACATCCGAGAGGACGCTACGCCTTGCTCCTCCGCAGCAGATGCGCGCTTCGCAATCAACGCGGGTAGCACCGCAGCCAAAGCGCCTGCTACTCCTTTCAGTAACCCCCGCTTGCCCATATCAACCACCCCATTCTCACTCTTCTTCAAACTCGCACTCACAACTCGAGAGCGARCTCCACGACTACTACTCGCATACAGCGGACGGAATTGCGTCCCGCTGAATTCCTTCGGCACCAAGCCCCGTCGAAGCGACACCGGGGTCAGCAACGTCGCCACTCCTGCGGTCGCCATAGCTCCCGAACACCCAAAAATCGCCTACAAAACCCTTCAAAAAACCCCGCACAGACTCAAAAAAACTAGCGGAAAATCCCTACACAACTGTACAGAGCTCGGAATTTTGCAATGCCTGGTCCAAAATCTATATGCACACAGATTGCGGTGCTGAAATGCGACCTCGGCCCGTGAGGCAGGATAACGTAGCGTTGTGAGGAAGGAAGGAACGAGTGGACGAGGCGGGTGGCCCGTTCTGGTCCGTGGACGTGAGAGCCACGGCGTCCCGGTAGTAAATTCTACGTGGAATTGTTAACTCAGTGACGTGGAGAGTGACAATTACTGGTAGAACGGTCGCAATGTGACGTGGAGTGTGCCAGTGGGATTGGAAAGGCCGGGAGGGGGTTGAAGTGGTGCCACGTGTGGCAGTTGGCGCCACTGGGGACGGTGTCCACGCATGTGCAGTTTGGACGCTTTGATGAAACTCCGTGGGTGTTTTGTTGGGGGCCTTTGGATCTGCCGCTTCAATCCTGCTTCTGCTTTTCAGAGGCAAATTCCTCCACCACATTTGAAAGTTTAGAATGTGCACTTCTTGAATACAGTGGCGCAAAGAAGGTGACTTGAATTGTGGCGCTAGGGTCTTGTATTGTACCGTTAAACAAAAACGGAGTGACTACGAGGCTCTATTCTCTTAACCAAACCCTAATCACATTGTGTAGTGTGAATGCGGTTGTAGATTGGAAACTCAAATCCAGAAACCAAAGAGTTGATGCCATAGTCTTTGTCCAAACTAAGGACACAATTGATAAATGTAATACTTGGACCAATGATAAATCCTAAGCTTATAATTAAGAATCAAAACTAATTTATTTCTTATCTCAAGGTCTTTGAATCTACTCTACTTTTGAGAAGATGCATCAATTACATCAATCGCTATCTAAATCCACATAGTGGATTATTCCAAGAAACAAAATGTTCCAAGAAACAAATTTTTTGTTTGGAACATTGGTTTCATAATTCAAAATGTATCCAATGTTCCAAACAAAAAATTTGTTTCTAAATGTCTTGATTGTAATCGTGCCCTTTGTTTTTCAAAAAAATTTAAGAAATCATTTTCTTAATGAAATTCAATTTTGTTGATTTGTCACACTTTCTAATGGATTGTGAGATCGAAAAAAAAGAAAAAAAAATAGAAGAGTAATAGAGACAAAATTCATTATTAATTAGGGTTTAGAGCTTTCAGAGAGTGATTTTAGACAATTCTCCACTTGCACACAGCCAAAGAAGTTTAGGAGTTAAAACCTTAAACGAGTGTAGTTGTGGGGGAATTGATACCTGACTGCCTTTAAAAAAACTGTAGTTGTTTGACGAGGGCACCAATGGTCATGAGTGTCAACTTTACAGTTGTATAGAGTCAAAACTTCTAGAGACAGGAAGTATCACCTCAAGTCGTGATATTCCGTCGAGTTCTAGCATAGTAAGTAAGGAGTATGGTAGCAAGGTTCTGGTGTTACAAAAGTTTCCGAAAGTTCAGAACAAAACTGTCAGTTTGGCAACGAAAACCAAGGGGTGTAAGCAGGAACAAGCTGACAAATTCCACAAATCTAGATCAAATCCCAGACGATCGCTGACTTTAGAGTTGAGGTCCGCCGTAGTGCGCTCTTGCTCGAACACCTCCTTCTCAGCGGCTGCTAGCCAATCTCTCAGATGGGGCACCCATATCAGGCCAGAGTTTTGCGTTTCATCCCCATCGACGATGTCACTGCTAGCAGGACACCTGCTGTTGGCGTTCATGTCTTGACCACTTCACACAGGAACTGATTGAATATGATTCAAGCACTCGAAACATAGAACAGCCACGAAGGTACTCGCATATGTAACAAAATACTGATACAAGGGCATCGAAGCTCCAAATCCCACACCATCTTGAGTGTCTTCAATAGCCTCAACTGTAATCGCTTTAAAGAGATATAGGTGCCGCCTGTTTGTCAGATTGACGGTTTTCGGCAGGAAACTCTGTGTACTCCGAAAGAATAGCCCTAAATTCAGCGCCAGTCAAAGTTTCCTTCTCAAGCAGAACCTCCACGATCTTATCCATGGCGGCACGATTGTTCCTGATGTGCTCCAGCGCCACATCGTATGCCTTGTCCGCGATGGCCTTCGCCGCCTGGTCCACATTCTCAGCCAACTTCTCGGACATGGAGTTCCGTCCCATCATGCGCATGATCATGTCTCCTCCCTGGGATGACGAGTCCATCGACGCCCATGGCCCGACGTCCGACATACCGAACACCGTCACCATCTGCCCAAAAGGAAATAATAAGCTCGTTCAGTCAACACCTGGTGTGAAGAAGTGCACTCTTTCAAGTTTATACAAACCAAGTACCCAATCGGCATTAAATTATAACAACCACGGTTGAGGTCACTAGATTATCATACCTGCTTCGCAATTGACGTAACCTGTTGAAGGTCGCTGGAAGCTCCAGTGGTGACCTCGGCATCACCGAACACAATCTCCTCCGTCGCTCTGCCACCCAAAGCGCCAACAATACGAGCAAAAATTTGCTGCTTCGAAGTCCCAGCTGGGTCATCGCTGGGAATAAACCATGCAAGACCACGGGCTTGACATCTAGAAACCAGAGTGACCTTTTGCACGGCGTCGTGACCTGGAGTCAACGTACTAGAAACCAAGACAAAAGGAGTCTAATCAGTGCCCTGTAACAAACACATATATCTTCCTTACGTAAATGCAATACGGTGGCAGTAGCAAAACACCCTGGACGATTAGCAAGATTCTTCTTACCCGCAGATGGCGTGCCCGACTTCGTGGTATGCAACAAGGCTCTTGCTCTTGCCGTCAGCCATTATCGTACCCTCCGTACCCGCAACAATCCTGTCAATCGAATCATCCACCTCCTTGGCGCTGATGGCAGACTTCCCTCTCCTGCCGGTCAAAATAGCGGCCTCGTTCAGCAAGTTGGCCAAATCAGCTTCACTGAAGCCTGGGGTCCTCATGGCGATAATCTCCAAGGACACATCTTCAGCGAACTTCTTGTTGCTGGCATGCACCTTAAGGATGTCGATCCTGCCCTTCACATCGTGGACCTCTACTTGCACCTGAATCAAATATATTAACCAAAAAAAATCAGTACACCAATGAAACTTTAAAATGACAAGTGTGCAAGTGATTGTTGTGGGTTACATACCTGTCTGTCGAATCGGAGAGGTCGTAGCGACGCGGAGTCAAGTATATGGCCCTCTGGCTGCATTAAAGACCGGTCATGTTCATTCACCACATATGCGCATTTCGAGGGACCAGGGGCTGGAGGGATCATATGAATGTCCATAGGTTTGTGTCCCAACACCCTATCGAGCTCACTTATCACAAACGAAGCTTGATTCCAGTTTGGCAACGGTGAGGGCATTGCCTGCTGTTGCCTTAGTATTCTATCTACATCACTTATGTGTGGAGGGAGCCGCGACTTGCTAGCTGCCAAAGTTTCAGCTTTCTGTACATCAGAAATATGCGGAAGAAGCTGAATTCGTGAACTGTTTCGAGGAGCTGGCAGTCCGTCAGGCGCGTGCTCTCCGGTTCTTTGTCGAATAACTCTTTCCTTGTCACGAGGAAGTTGAACAGGCTGGAGAGGAGGAACTGGAAGTTGGGAAAAGTCAACTTGAATATCAGGTGGTGATGGTCTAGGCGTCCTGTCACCAGCCCAGTTCACGTCTTGTACAGGCCTCTCTTTTGGAAGAGCTTGACCTCCTGGAGAGTGGTGTGATTGCAGGTGACTGAAGAACTGCTCAGTGTGGGTCTTAAGGGCGGTCTGAAGCTCTGCTTGAACGGATCGAGTTGCCTCATGCACTTGTGCTTGCATTTGAGCGCTAATAACCTAGGATATAACCAGAAGATCACATACAATAACACTTAATCTCCAGAAGATCACACCTAGGATATTCWTAGATATTGCTCAGAATTCGGCTAGATCCACTTCCACAACAAAACGGAGCATTGCAACATCAAGAAGTCAGATTGTTAGATTTAGTTACAGACCTGTAGCTGTAGTCGTATTTGAGTAAATAAAGATTGCATTTGACCTAGCAAGCGTTGATTGCTCACGTCCACCACTTGCACTACCTGTTAGAACAGAAAAATAAACGTGAGAGGAGAGGAGCGAAACATATGACAACGTCTAATACCTCTGAACAAAGATATACTGCCACCTTTCCATGCTCAATATGCAACAGATGAGGCATAAAAGGTACACTGAAGGACACCAGATTYCCAGAACGAAGCTTGCAAAGACACAGACCTGTTCATTGAGCATTCGCACTCGATTCCAGATAGCCTCGTTTTGTGCGACGAGACGCGCCTCTAAAGAAGCTAAATTGGGCTGCCCGTCCCAGTGCGGTGTGCTGCTCCGCTCGGCAACATTCGGTTCACCAAACCGGGGAATGTCCAAGAAAGGCGGAACACTAAAGTGGATCGGCCTGATGTTCGGGGCATCACCATTGTCAGCTCTACCGTCTGACGATATTGTTGCTGGTACAGCCCCTGCAGATGCCGAAGAAGCTCGTTTCCTTTTCTGCCCAGAGATGACTGGTTTCTTGTCCTCTCCCGGAGGTTCTGAATAACACGAAAATAAGCGTTGCAAACGTCAGCATTTGGAAAAACATGATGTGAAGACACTGAACCGACAAGGATTACAATGGTAATAAATTACCAAAAAAATGTATCGATTCACAATTGTGGGTTCTGACTAGGCACATTTGCAATGTGAGCAAATATCTATAATGTGCCTCAATAAAAAACAATCATTTTCTATGTCCAAGACCCTAATTCTAAAATACAAGAACTACACATATTGCGGTGAGGACTCTTCAGTTGAAGTTTGACAGGAAATACCGATATGAGTATTGTCAGGATACACCACCATTACTTCCTATAAAATCTCTACAACCGAGTGCCGGTATCGTGGCAGAAGAAAAACATCTGTAACACTAACCTCCGATCTGGGATTTGAGGGATTGCAAAGACTCTCCACTTGTTGCTCTAGCCTGCAGTCGCGCAAAGTCTGACATGGACCCAACGGCTCCATCTGAAGATCCTACAAAAGTTTTAGTTACGAATCTCTTCAGGTTACCAGATTTCAAACTAAGAGAATCAGGACATCTGGATCATGGACTAATAAGTCAAGTTCACGTCATAAACACGAGTCCGTTCCAACTTTTGAAGTGATTGGGACAATTCAGTCCTCGCATTCAGGGTGACCAGCTAATGGAGTCGAAGAGGGACGAAATGAGCATACCAGAGTGATGAGAAGGTGTGGAACCCGAAGCAGGTGTAGGAGGAATTGCTTGATGAGTTTCAGTAGCATTTTTGTCAGCCCCCGGGGCGGGGGATGCAACAAGCGAAGGTCTGTCACTATCCACCTCAGACTCCGGAGTTCCAGTTTGCTTAAGGTCGGGGTCTAAAAAAGAAACTAAGACGTTATAGACTTCCTCATCCAAAGCTCCAGGTAGCTTGTGCTCCCTCCTTTTTTTCTCTTTCATCTTCCAATATGACTCTGTACCTTCATTTTTCTGCCAGTCTCGAACTTTCCGATAATCAAGGTAGAGCCCTTTGCTCCATCTGCTATTGCATTGCGCACTTGAGCGGGTTACACCACGGCTACGACAGAACTTAGACACGCTCTCCCACTTGTCACTGGCAGTGCCCACTGCACTCTTGGCAGCTA
>VACF01000487.1:13314-51122 GCA_006891605.1 Pleurozium schreberi | reverse complement strand
AGACATCTAGGAAAAGCCCTATTCTAGACTACTTGTATTATTAAAGAGAAAATACAAATGAAGGAAAAAACTTGCTTGCTTTAATTAGGGGTTGATTGTACAAAATGAGAATAACATTTGTCTTGAACGAGCAATGTCCTTATCTTAATCTTTATATTCTTGGTACATAGAGACAAAAATGGTTGCTTTTCCTCCAATTCACACACAAAAAACAAAAGGGTTACATGTGCCATTCTCCCATTGGTTGTTAGGCTTTTAGAAAAATCCTTAAAGGGGTACATTTGTAATTTTTCTCCTCATTGTAAAACTTGTACATCCAAAAACTTGAGCACATTGTGGTAATTCCCTTGAGAAATGAATTCAAGAATTATGTTCTTGAACCCACCCCAATTCCGTAGTTGTATTCTTGAGGATCATGTGGAATGTTTTGTATTTCATTATTTGTTATTGTATCCATATCCATATATTCTGTATTTGTGTTGTAAATCCATATTTGAACGCCCAAAAGCTTTGTTTGCGTGTTTGGCATGTGGGAAGTAGGGCAATTTGTTTGCATCTTTTGGGTACATAGTTACACATTGACATCAATTCATTTTGAATTAGCTTCAAATCAATGCAAAATCGGTTGGTTCTTGCCATAGAAGTTTGCAGTTGGTATTGCGCTCATTATAGACTTAATTGGATGCATGTTAACCCCTAAAGTCACAAGGCATGCTTTGGGGGATTGTAGATTTTTTGGGCAGCTCACTACAAGTGGAGTTTTCATTTGTTTTCTTTGAAATTTTCACACAACATGTGCCCAAGGAGTAGCTTTAAGGCACAACAATTTTCATAACTTTCGATTCAATGGTTAAAAAATTATTGTACAGTATGTTGTTTCTTTCCCACGCCGGGCAGTTCGGGCAGCTCAGAAAAATCACTTTTCGAAGAAATAAAAATTTGAAATT
The DNA here is from genome assembly GCA_006891605.1 of Pleurozium schreberi. Lineage (NCBI taxonomy): Eukaryota > Viridiplantae > Streptophyta > Bryopsida > Hypnales > Hylocomiaceae > Pleurozium > Pleurozium schreberi. The sequence continues at coordinate 50,175 of VACF01000487.1, read as the reverse complement.
GGTTCTCTAGATTTATATGTACATTGAAAGCTTTGAATCATTCCATTTTGATCAATGAAAAGAAAGTTATGAGGAGTTCTAGTTTGCCGGCAATTATGGAATCTCTACTTTGAAATAAACTTTGAAGTCCTTTATTTAATTCAATTTTCAATATTTTTGAAAAAAAAAATATATATTGGGTATATATTGTTTATTGCAACATTACAACCATTGGAATTGGCATTTTTCAATTCCATAAATAAACTCTTAACAATTTTGTATTTTGAATCTCAAATACCACTAAATTCATAATATACTAATACGATTGCTTAGGGCATTTGAGCCCTTCAAGGGTTAATTGGTTATGGTTTCATATCTAGAAAGGAGATTCAATTTTTGTTTTTGCTTTTTTTATCATTTTGGGGGAGTAGGGCCAGTTATTTCTTCAATACTAATGTCACACTTGGGTGATACTTGGTGGTATCGATATCAAAATTGGGTGCTACCTAGATAAAATCCGGCTATAATTGGTCTTAAAAAGCAACTGTACTTTGGTTATTTTGAATATGTAAAAAATATATATTTTTAGAAAATAGGGAATGTCTTTCGGGTATAACCAATTGGCAAAAAATCATGCATAAAAGAAACACCATTTAAATTCATCTTCAAATTTGTTTTAACAAGGAAATCTTGAGTTGGTTACCTATTTAAAGAGAGTCAATTATAAAGATATTTACAAAATTAAACATGAAAGACAAAATGTGGTCATTTAAAGAAAGAGAAATCACAAACTTAAGATTTTTTAGTTTTAAAGAGTCATTAGCACATTACACGTTTTCTTAGAACCATATAGTGGTATATGGCTCCATGTTTATGCATCCATATTTGATGCCTCAAATACAAATTATGTACTAAATCTCGCAAGACATACACCATGGGACTGATAATTTAACAATTAGCATCTTGCTTTTGGATGTCATTGTCATTGTAACGTCTAAGCCTTATCATGTTCAAATGCAAAACCATATCCTTAGAATATATGACGATCTTGTAGCTTTGAAGACATCTAAGATGTGTAATATTGATTCAAATTGGGATGCCATGGATCATTGTATTTGACTCAATATGAGAATACACTTTTGTCACTAACTAGTGTATACCTCGAAAAGTCCATATTGCTATCAAAATTAGACTCCCAATACTTTTTATGGTTGATGGTCTTTTCTAGAATGTATATTTGTAAGAATATGTACCATAAAAATTTCTAAAAAATCTTCATTATGTATTGAAATACGGTTTTGCATTCATTTACTCTATACACTTTAGTATGAAGCTATACTATAGATATCGTTTGCTTACACTATATGCTATAGTATAGTCAATATGATAGTATTAAAGACTATATTTATAGATGAAAGTAAGTATATGTGGGTAGAAATGTCTTTGAGACCTTTGTTAGTAAAATATCATCAAGATTTTGGGAAAAATCAACTTCATGATCAAATTCACATAATGAGTCCTACACGTGAATTTTACTTAATTAGTGTAGGTTGCACAAGCCACAAAGTTTACAAACAACACCTCTTTGTGACATATTCAATTTAGTGTCTAAGGATTAGCTAAAATTTGAATACTTAGATTAGCTAGATGTAATAAATTGTGGCCAATGTCTAAAGTTGCATTCACTATATGCCTCTAAATTTGGGCAATTATAATTTGACATTCAATTGACATCCAAACATGGGTCTAATTTGTCAATTCCAATGGAGATTAAAAGAAGCTATAAAATTCTTTTTGTTTATCCTAAAAGATGCCAAATCCTTGCTGAAGGACGAAACTCAAGTACTTGTAGTCAAATGTGAATCATTTAAATAAATTCAATTCACAAGACAAATGAAGAAGGTGAACTAATTTCTCTTCACCAATTTTTTCTTCAAATAATGGATTCCAAACATATGCAAGTTGATACTAATCAAATGAAGGTTTGTTTGCCACGTATAGAAAGAGAGCCTCCAAAAGGTATATTTATTTCCATTGTAAATAACACACTTATAAGTGTCTAAACACTACAAGAGAAAGGGGTGTTTTAAGTATTGTCCTAGTAGTATAGTCTTTTAAGTAATGACCTTTAAGTAAGGTTTTTAGTAATATTTTACTGAAAAGACTCTCTTTTCAATTAAATTTTACTAAAAACCTTACTTAAAGGTCATTACTTAAAAGACTATACTACTAGGACTATACTTAAAACACCCCTTTCTCTAGTAGTGAAACAGTCGTGAAAAAAATAATTGTATCAAGGAACCAAACTCAATACAAAGATGGTTTGAAAATATTTTTCCATATGATTTTTATTTAGTTCTCAAACAAAAAGGGCATTTTATTTTTGGACATACCTTGATATCTTAGATTTGATTAAGTAGATTGGTAGCCTCTTCAGACTATAGTTTTGTACCTGACTTTAAAAACTTTAACTACTTAGATTGCATGACATTAGTGTTTATAGTAAAAATAGTATTTTTTTGCCCTTCTTTCTATAGATTTTAAGACTTTGGACCCTCGTAACTTAAAATTTTGCACTATCAAGAGTTCTATAAGAAATGATATTTGTTACAAAAAAATTAAGTTGAGAGTCTTCAAAAAAAATTCAAAAGCATCTACTCCATTTTAGTTTTTTCAATTGTTAAAATAGAAATAAGTACAGGCTAGAAAACCCCTTCAAAGAGTTGTAAGATGGAATTGAAACAAGTGAGATTGGTCTACCAAGGATTCTAATCTACATGCATTTTTTTGGGTGAACATTGCAACAATTATTTTCAATAACAAATCCTTTTAAGCTGTTTTTGAAAAGATGCTCTGATGATCTAAATCAAGATTACTCATAACTTCCACATTAATAATCCAAATGAAATGAATCAAAGCTTTCCATGTAGATAAATATATTTAGAGTTTTTTCAAGGTTATTTATTTATTAATTCTATTTTCATGGTCAAATATTTTGAATTTGAAGTAAATAGTTTTTTCCCTTCACCAATTCAAATAAAAATCATACTTTCATAAATATAATTTTTGTTCTATTAAAAAAAAATGCATCTCTAAAATTGAGATTGTAGGTACTTGTCCATTATGAGGAATCTGATCCCATATGAACTAAAATTGATTTCTATCATGTCCAATCTACAATATTGTCTAAAATTCCTAACTACAAAAGATAAAGATCATTTTGGTGTCAAACTGTCAACAAAAACTTTGAAGTTAAGTAAAACTTAACCAATTCATTATTTTTAGAAGTTCATTGTTTTGAAAAAAAATTGAAGTCTAATTTTAGCAACAAAATCCAATTTTAACAATGATTTCATTATGATTATTCTAGTCAAGATTTTTTGCAAGGTTGTCCATTGCAATCTTTGAATTTCCATAGTGTTGAGGACTCTTAGAAATGAGCCTCCAGTACTTTGATGGCGAATTTTATTAAAGTGGCGGTATTCCATGTGCCATTTTCAACCCTGTAGTTTGAACTTTGAATTGCATAAGTGAAATGTAGTACAAGTATAGATTTTGAGTCATCTGCGACGTTTGGAGATGTCAAAAATCTATGACGTATTTAGATTTCAGACCGCACAGTCTGAAACATCTAGGACAAATATAAATTTAAAAAATCTAAGACAGACATAGATTCCAAAAATCTATGACGGGTTTAGATTTCAGACCGCATGGTCTGAACTGTAAGAAGCGCCAAAATAAAGACCATTTCTATTGCAAGATGCAAAAAATTTAGAAATGATTTTCTTGGACTAGATTAGTATAAAAATGAATAAAACAAATTACAAAACCTTGACAGGGCAAGGATTGCATGATATTTGAGTTTGAAGTAAAGAAAATTGTTTTTTCTTGCACCTTGTTAGACTAAATTCTTAGGATTAGAATCTTCTCAATTTAAAAAATCTGCACTACACAAGTATACATGCTAAATTTTTTAGAAAGAATTGTTGAAAAAATGAGTCAAAATTTCAGAAAAAAATTTCAAAGAAAAAAACTTGATATTGATGCATTAAAAAATTGTTAACKAGATGTATGATTAAAATTGAACAAAAATTAAATTGTTAATAGCTCTACAATGGAATTGGAAAACAATAATTTCAATTGTGATATTGTTCTAGCAAGAAACTTGACCTTCTCAAATAAACCTTTTGAAATGTAGTGAGAATCAAATTTAATATTAGACCCTATAAGTTATTTTTTCAATAAGATGCTTAGAATGACCAAAAAATAAGATTTTCCATAACTTTCTCTCATCACTTGTCCAATTATAATGAATCAAATCTTTCCATATAGCCTATAATATTTTCTATGAGAAACAAAATTTTGAAAGTTTTATTTTGACTTTTTGTGATTTTTTGTATTGCCTAACAAATGCCTTTCTGGATTTAAGATAGCATAATTTTTTCTTTTAGGCACCAATTGAGATAAATATTATATTTCCATGAAGATGACRTATTTTCCTTTTTCAAGAAACAATTGAAAGGATCACAATGAAAATATTCATAATTTTCAAATAAATTTTAATTTCTTAAGTGAATTTTGTTCATATAAATACCATGAAAAAAAAATGAGAATTCAATATTTGTATGCAAGGAAAACTCTCAATGAATTAAAATAAGGTAATACCAACGACTTCCTTAACCTTCAAACTTCATAGTTCACCCCTTGGCCAACTTTTTAAATGTGTTTTTCAAGAATTGTGGCATTGAAGACACTACAAGAGAAAGGGGTGTTTTAAGTATAGTCCTAGTAGTATAGTCTTTGAAGTAATGACCTTTAAGTAAGGTTTTTAGTAAAAATTTACTAAAAAACTTACTTAAAGCTCATTACTTCAAAGACTATACTACTAAGACTATACTTAAAACACCCTTTTCTCTTGTAGCTAGAGTTAAAGTCTAATGAATTTTAACCCGTTCAGTTCTTTATTATATTGTCACCAAAAACACTCCAAGACTACCATCTCTAGTATAAGGACTAAATTTTTGAAAATAAAACACTTTCGGATACATGCAACCACATGATCTTGTATTAAGCTAGTTTGAAAAGATGTGGAAAAAATTTCAGAAATAGTACGGTCCGCGTGGATTGCAAGAAATTAGTGTTTAAATTGACAGAAATCCCTTTTTTGTCTTTCAATGAATAAAGCAACAATACTTCACAAGGTGAGATTTGTAAGAAAAAATGTCCGTGTTAGTGGTGTTTTTTTGGATTCATTCTTCAAGGCAAGTTGGCTACATGCTTGAAAATTTTAAGATCATTTGGAATTGTGTAATTGTACAACACATATGAAAAAAATAGAAAATAGAAAGAAGTAGAAAATGATTCAAAGAATATTGTAAATTATGATGATTTAGTTATGAAATTGAAAAATGCCAATCCCAATGGATTTAATGTTGTACATAGTACTAAACAATTTACATCCAATGCTTTTATTTTTTTTCAAAAACATTGAGAATTGAGTTAAATAAAGGACTTGAAAGTTTATTGTAAAGTAGAAAATCCATTAACTCCCCACACACTAAAGCTCCTCGTAACTTTCATCTTATCAGTCAAAATGCAATGATTCAAAGCTTTCCAAAAATATGTAAGTCTACTAAAGCAATTTTAAATTTTTGTTGATGAAAAAAAGTAAGTTGAAAAAATCTGTCTAGACTGCTTGTTCGGGAAAAAAAATACATATCATGCAATAACTTTTTAACCATGTGTCCATGTCGTCAAAGATTATGAAAATTGTTGCGCCTTCAAGATATTCTTCATCCACATCTTGTAGGAAAATTTCAAGGAAAAAATAAAAAACTTTGTTAAGAGTAAGCTGGACAAAACTTATATCTTGGTCCTTTAGAGTTCATGGTCACCACATAATGTAGGAAAATATTACTTTAAAAGGTTAAAAATGAATCATATATGTTGACATGCCTCAAAATGAAAAAGTCTACTTTAATTGCCTATAATTTAGTCTTAAAAGGTTTCGAAAAAAGAGAATGGTACAGGGCAAGAGCAATAGAAGTATGGTCTAAGGTGGGCAACTTCAAATGCACCACCAACCCCAAAATGCCATTGTAGTACTCATCTCCAAAATCAATTTGCACCTATTATGTGAAAGAACCAATTTTAGAATACCAAAAAAAATTTAATTTACTCTTCCTAACTTTTGCATGTGGTACCCGCAAATGCCACATTCTTTAGTGCGTTGAAACCTCTTTTCACTAGCCAACACAAAAATATGAGAACATGACCAATCTAATAATAGTATTTGGGCACAATAGCAAAAAGTGATAGTTTGGGGGGTGCCCATGCCACCTAGTATAGATAATGAAAATGACTCACAAGAAGACCCATGTGACCAGTAAGACCACTTTTGGGCCTTCTCATGTTCATTACCAAAATATTGCATCAAAAGCTTAGCGCCAGGGTGAACCAATCCCCTGGAACAAGCCCCCCCCCTCCGATCATTTCAAAGGAGCATGTAAAAAAAGACCTCCTATTTTGTGCTTGATTAGTATATGTTCTACACCTCTCCTAGCTAATTTAGGGCCTCTTATTGCAAATATGAAATCAAAATTTGCAAATTTTATTATGTGTGGAAAATTTAAAAAAAAAATCGGCATTTTACCTTGGGGACAAGAAAGGGGGTCAAAAGAGGGTTGGGGTGGATTGGGCCCCTTGCTAAGCCACTCCAAGTAATTCCAAGGCTGCAAGTAAGATAAAAAGCCCCTATTTGGGGCCTGATTAATTTACCTTGCACATCCCTCCTCATTAATTTGGGACCTCTTATTGCAAATATGAATTCAGAACTTGCAAACTCTATCATGCGTGGAAAATAAAAAATTTCGGGGTTTTAGTGAGTGTCCGAGCGAGGGGTCAGTTCACCGCGGCGCAAAAGAGGGGCATAGCTCTGGATCAGTTTATTGGTACTGGTATTATTTTTTTTTAAGCATATAGGTTTTATTCCCTATAGTATTAACGTGACAGTGATGTTCATGATTTGTATTAGTGAGGACACTTATTAGTGTGTTTCCATTGAAGTTTTACCCTTGTTGCAAAGCAGCACAGGCATGATAGAATAATGAGTACATTAGTCTGTGTCAAGGGGCACACATTGTGTTCAGAACTGGGTCCAGAACTGCCCCCCTGCTCAACTACTCGGGAAACCCCCCAATTTTTTTATTTTCCACGCATGATAAAATTTGAATATTTTGAATTCATATTTGCAATCAGAGTACCCAAATTAGTTAGGAGGGGTATGCAAGGTAAATTAATGAAGCACATTACTTGCACCTTGGAATGAATTGGAGTGGTTTAGCGAGGGGGCTAGTTCACCCCCGCCTTTTCCTATGGGCCTAAGGTGGGCACCCCCCAAAACGCCACTATTTGTTATTGTGCCTATTTACTATCATTAGACTAGTCAAAATTTTCATATTCATGTCTTGGCAAAGTGAAAGGAGGTTCCAACACTCCAAAGAATGCGACATTTGGGTATTGTATGCAAAAGTTAGGAAGCTGGATGTGTACCAAATTTTACATACCATACCAGCACCAAATGCACTTCCATTTTCTACATTTAGAATATGTATGTAGAGTTTTATATCTCCTGACCATAAGCTACGATGTTTTATAAAAAGATGATAAGAATTATGTTATCCAAATTAATGTTAGGCAGCTTTGTCGTTTGTAATGCCTGAGTGAGTGCGGTTTGGAGTTGAATTACCGATGCTGTAATCTCATGCATTGGATTTAGAATTTTGTTGGAGAGTTGCGTCGGTCTTTCTGTCTCTATGTTTATCGCGATGTTGAAGTCGGAGTTGTTTCCCGTTGCAATTACGTACTGATTTGATCAATCGGTGTTGTTAGCTACTGCCTAGCTTCTTCCACTTGTGACGTAGCGATTGCTTTCGTACAATTGTGAGGTACTGCTGCATCCACTGTCTTCCCTGTCTCTGTCGATTTTTGTTATGCAGGGCAAACTCTAATTTCCAAGGGTTTTTCCTCTCGGTGTCGACTGTCGTCTTCCCGACAAAATTCTCACTGTGTGTATTCCCGACATTAGGTGGTACTGTTGATCGAAATAGTCATAGAGGTGGACTGCGTGCGCTCTCCCAGATTCGATTYGTTTTGTTTATGTGCTAAGGTCAGYCARTGGCATAGGATGTACTGCCAGTGAATCCGAGTCTATTTTCCTTCCCGCCTACGTGGTTCTGCACGTCTGGCATGAAGTGAGCGCTCACTAAGCGCAGGGACAGGTCGCCTATAGATCAGAACAGCAAAATCTCTGTAGAATATTTTACGCACGGACAGGGCGTCCTGGACGCTCCCTCTCTCCTTCCTTTCTGTWGAATTTGCGGCTGTATGCATGTATCGGAGGGGTTTAATTAACAATAGACTCGGGACCTCCGGCCACATTCAGTAATGTGAAGTCTACAGAACATCACAACTGTCTCGCAGAGTTGGGCCTTTTATCCCGAACTCCGTCAGTATCGCACATGGTTAACACTGAGGACCGAGAAGCTGTTGCTGCGGTAGAAAGGCAGAAAGGTAAGAACGCCTGTGAGAGGGGAAGCACACCGGATATTGAACTGACTTCGAACTTAATCACGTGTTTGAAAAAGTTTGCCCGGTAAGTGTGATAACACTGTTGCATCGCTTTCKCATGCTCAATTGATCATTTGTAACACCTTAGAGGCCAATATCGGGCATAGCAATTCTGCAAAAAATTGAATGGGAGGTAGCAGTCGATATGGCACTCCTTCCTCTGCTCGAAAATGCAATATAGGATTTCGTGAAACGGCGATTGTCGTGTCAACTGAATGTTTGTTCATATGTTCGGGATTTTTGTCTACCGAAATTGACTAAGGGTTTGCAGAGACAAAGAGGTCAAAATGAATTTTAATTTGTCCCACCTCTCGTTTTCTCCAGGAACCATGTTCGTGTCACGAGAGCGAGCGATTAGGAAGCGCAAGCGAGGAGAAAGGCTTTTCTCCTTTCACAACTTCGCAGACCCAGGGTTTCCTGCGGATTATGACGGACCCTTTCGAGATAATGTGCGAGCTTTCCTTGAAGAATGTGCCGAATCGGAAGTCACCGTGGATGGTTTGCCCGGATGGTGCGTGGCTCTTGAGGACGACTCCATACAAGGCGCTCGGGTCAATTTATTGGTATTCATTGAGGGCGTCCAGGATTCCCTCCACCCGTACTGTGACCAGTGTAGATGCATCGGTAAGCTTTGACTCCGATTGCGGTGTTGCAGACGATGATTCTAGCCTGTATGACCTCCAATGCATGACCTCGGATCATTTGCCGAGATTGATATAAACAATGTGTAGCTCGTGACGAATTACCTCCTTCTGTAACACCGCATTCTGCAGGTTGAATTTTTATTTATTTCAGTGCCTGACTTTGTAAGCTCTTTGTGAGCAGGATGGAGTCATCATCCAGTTTCCAACAAACGATATCACTTCATTATTCCCGTCCCTGATCTCCCCGAACGCTCAAAGAGAGCGAACGGAATGCTAGGTGCCAAGATATGCTTAAACTGCGAGGAGCCGTTATTGCAAGGATACCTCAGCTGTCCATCCTGCGGTGATGAAGCTGTGGCGTCCAGTTTCTTATACTCACAGAGTCACCTGCTTCATGGAGTCATTCACTGTAACGGCTTCGGTCACCTCTTACGTATCAATGGAAGAGAGAAGGGATCTGATTTTGCCTCCGGAAGAGAGATTATGGACCTTTGGGATCGGATGTGTGCAATGCTAAGGGCCAGGTTCGTTTACTTMACCACATTCAAGCTCGTAAAACTCTTATTTCTGAATTCCACGTACATAACTAGTCTTGAGCATTTAATACCAGATGCACCTACTGTATGACAAGTGAAACATATTAAACGACTATTTATTTTGCGCAACGGTATATCAAAACTCATCATCTAAGCACGGGGAGAATGTAAAGAAGAGTTGGATTCATGGATTGTCTCATAATTCTATTTCGGTTTAACTGAAAAGAAAAGGTGTCTCGTTAATGTTCCCACAGGAAAGTAAGCGTGGAGGACGTCGCGAAGAAATGCTCCCTCGAGCTTCGTCTACTTCATGCTGTTGGTTATGGCGAATCCTGGTACGGAAGGTGGGGCTACAAATTTGGACACGGGAGTTTTGGTATTACCCAGCAGATGTATGTGAAGGCCGTCGAAGCTATACGCGAAATGCCACTTCGAATCATGGCACAGCATTTTGAGGGTGTCGACCAGGACGTGCCGGCTATCATTACCCTGTATCAACGAATAAGCAGCCAGACCCTGCAGACCGTAGGCGACTTAATTCGTTTTATGATGGAGCTCAAAGTGAGACTGCCAGAGCATCCAGAAACGAAAGGCATGCCGAAGGGACTGAAAGACAATGACAGAAGAAGCGGGAACATGGGTTTGACAATTAGCAGTGCCCCACAAACAGACATGTCATCCAGGTGGTCTTTGAAACGTTTAGACCTGGCCACGCAAGTAATAGTGGAGGCTCTTAAAAGCTGTGACAAAAAGTGGATGCCACGGCAGGATGTTCGAGATGCGGCACGTGTCTACATTGGCGATACAGGTCTTCTGGACTATGTCCTGAAGTCCCTGGGAAACCGCGTTGTAGGCAACCATATTGTGCGCAGGGCGGTCAACCCGATTACCAAAGTCTTGGAGTACAGTCTCGAGGATGCGGTTGCAGCTGGAGCTGTGAGGGACCAAACCAGATGTCAGGCTCCAGAGACGGCRTGTGAAGTGGGAAGGACGGAGGTTCTGAAAGATATTGTCTACATCTAYAAGCATGTCTTAGAGAATTACAAACCCGCCAGGAGCGGAATTAAGAACCTGCTAACCGCTATCCCCACCGCAGCCAGAATTATTTTGGATACGAAGCAGTTCATCAAAGATTACCGCGGAGAACTCACGCGCAAATCAGCTAACAGCGACTGGAATGTGGACGATGACGAGTTATTGAGAGTGATGTGCACAGTTGTATTGAGAGATGAAGATTCAGTGCGCAACAGGCCCAGCCCTCCTCCCGAGTTGGTGGTTCTTCCCCCGCACGCGACTGTTCGGGATCTTAAGCTCGAAGCGCAGAGGGCTTTCCGTGAGACCTACTTCATCATGCATAGCTTCTGCGTGGAATCTATTCCTGATCTGGAAGGCGACGATGAAGATTTATTGTTTGGAGCTATCGAGTCAGGTTCTCATGTGCGCATAGACGGCAGCGGGATCCACACTTGCCATGACTGGCGTTATGAGGGTGGTATTGAAAGCTGGATCGTAGACTGCCCTTGCGGTACGAAAGATGACGATGGTGAGCGTATGATCGCTTGTGATGTTTGCGAAACATGGCAGCACACCCGCTGTGGAGGGATTTCMGACATGGATGCTATTCCGCTGCACTTCCTGTGCCACCGCTGTAGTGTCAACCTCAATTTTTATCATACCATGCTCTAGACTTGGACTCCGTAGTTCAAAGCTTCCGGAATCCGTCCGCGATCCTCAAGAAGATCCACTTTGTATGTTCATTCTTGAAGGCAGAAAGTGTCGAATCGAACTTGTTGAAGGAGGAAGACATCTCTACGACCACTCAGTGTTCAGTGGATCTCCTAAAATCGTTTCTGTCAGCTACAYGAAGTTGTAGTTCACCCTGTACAAATATCTGTATCCATATGCCAGTGGCCGACTGATCAATCCACTTGCTTCACAGATGATCACCATCTTTCTATATACCCGTAATTGTCTTGCTCTCCTCAGTTGCGCCTCAGTAGAGCGTGCAATTTCTATTCCTCTGTTAAAGTTAATTCGTCCTTTCATGCTTTCAATAATGATCAAGGTTTCACTGATTTTCAAAATTTTCACAGTTCTAGACCGTGCCATACTTGCTCTGCAGTAAAAAGGAGATCGTGACTTTGATTTCGTGAATGGGCCCACTTTTATCTGTAAGCAGGGCCGGTGTTGGCACACTCCAAGTTACCTGACAACGGGAATCTGATCCTGGCTATGGCTGGGACCGTTCCTTGCCGGGGTAGGGCTGAGCTCAGAGGCTTCGGCACTTGGAGCGCCAGCACCAGAAATGATTTGACACGTCAGGTATATATAATTTCTTTCTCAAACACCCTTGTAATTCATGCAGGGCATCACATAGGCTAGTCACTGCTGGCTACACTAGTCCAATTTAGGTCAGTCTACATTTTGGTTCATTTACTGAAGTGGGAGTAGCTGAAGTCATCCAGACCTCCATGAGTTCAGAATCACAATTCACAACTGAAGTACAGGTCCCATTGAACTGTGGAGAGACTTGTCCTGTTTTGAGTGCCCAACAGGCAGTGAAGCAGCTGGGCACTGAACCATGATGAGATGCTTGTAGCAACTGCCCTTCATTGCCCATGAGTTAATTCTGGTTCCAGTACTCTTCATTAATGCAKTCACCATTTTCGTTTAGTTTCACAGTTGGATACAAGTCAAGGAAATAGGAAGACCATCATACTGTAAGCCAGTTATTGCATTGGAGGAAGTTTCTACAATTTAATTCTACACCATAAGGTGTGTGTCCTTGCCCGGGGCACTCAAGTGGGTCCAGGGTCAACTTTAGGAGATGTGTATGACCTCCCCCAACTCACGTACTGGACAGCAAAGTGTAAACAGACTGTTATCAATTTGGCACGTCAGCGTCAATTTGTTAGTGTGGCCAGTCCATCCATGTATGCAGCAGCAGCAGCCAGCAGTCCTCGAGTGCATATCCCAGTCATGGGGGGTATATATATATATGTGAGTTTTGGGAATGCATTGAGCAAAATTGAAAGAAGAAATGAACTTCTACCTACAACCATTCTTTTGGGGAGGCAGGAGGCAGAAGGCTACTATATGTACATTCAGATTGGCCCTTCCTCGTTCAATACAACTAGTTTATTTTTGTGTTTTACTCTATTCAATCATATTTATTTAGTTTATAACCATTACATACATGTAAAACAAAAATCTCAAAAGAGGTTCAATGGTCATTTCTTGAACACGTGATTGAGTTGGTTCAATTTGAATATATTTAAGTGCCCAAATTTATTTTTCATCTACAAGAAGGCAAACTATTGTAAATGATTATCTACTTTTCAATTTTGGGGCTTTAAAATATTATTTTAAAACTCAAAAAAATGAATTTGAAGCTAAAAATTTGGATAGATGTTCTTCTACTAGATGTAATTCTTCTTGTTACAAGGATTTACAAAATAAGCTTCCTTCTATCTGCAGTTTTAGATATGTAAATATTACTTTTAGTTCTTGATGCTATACACAACCACTATCTACACTGCACCAATAATGAAATTCAATGTTAATGATACAAAATGATGTAAAATTGCTATAATTTTTTATTCTTGATGATCATTTTTATCAAAAACATAGATATCAACTTTATTCAATCTCATAAACATAGTTGGTTCAAATATTTATCAAAAATTAAAAAATTATAGCATTTTTACATCATTTTGTATTGTTAACAACAAATTTCATTAATATTGTATAAGTATAGATTGTCAACATGGACTTTTCTTGAAAAAATTATTAAATTTTCAAAAGACTTTGTTTAGAGTTGGTAAATGGCCATGAAGACTCTTGGCAAACAAACAAATGTAGTGAAAGGCAAGGGATGTGTGGTGGATGAGAAATTATTTTGGTTGACTAGTGATTGCATATGTTAATCCAGTTCTGGCAAATTGAAAATGATTGATGACAACCGTGCAATGTCTTATTGACTTTCAAAAAGGGCATGTGGGAAAGAAATGACTTGATGTAAACGCGGATGGTGTGCAATCGTTTATAATTGGAGGCAAATAGGAGAATAGATGGACAACAAATGTCTTAATGTAATTTTATCACTTGATCAATGACACCAAAATATACTATTGTTGCTTGTCATAAATACACTAATGAAATAAGAGTCGCTAGGGATGTTGGAATCCAAGGYTCAAAATAGCATCATCCACTAGAAGAACCTCAGTGTTGGACAAAAATTGTCATCAAAACCAACCGGGGTCTTACAGCCTACTATAAGAGACCTTGTTTTTTGACATTAGCATCAAACTATCATGTTTTTTCAAAACAAGAGTGCAAAGATGAGATAGGARGCACAATTGAGTTGGATATTCTATAGAACATGTGGATGTGAGGCAAAATGAATTTATGCTCTATGTGATAGGAATGTTGGTAATGACAACAAAAACATCATAGGTGTATTTTGGAGAACGTCTCAGAAAACACAAACCTTCTTTAGGCACCTTATTTGCTTGTGTCTGAACTCATGTTGCATTAAAAACACGGTGCGTTTTCTCAAATTTTTGCATGTTTTTGCCAGATCAATTTATACAGAGTATGTAGGACATCTACAGGGGCATGCTTGATGATTGTTAGAAAAAATATATTTCCACTTATTGAAAAAATGGGTTTTAGGATAGCTATTGCATGGCATGACAAAATGATTCATTTTTTATACTTGCCTTCATTTTTTTAAATATTTGAACATGTCCTTTCACATGCTACATAATATGGAAATCTGGAATTTGATTTTTTTTTACATGTCATGTTCTAACACTGTTGAGTGAAAGTACAAAGAACATGTTGATTTTGTTACATTAGGCCATTCGGGAGGGGTGTATTATGATCTATTGATAAATATAATTAAAAACAAATGAAATATTGATAAATATAAGAACTTTATAAATAKTTTTTTCACAAAATTTTAGGCATAAGAAAAAACTCTTTGAAAATAATGCACAAAACATAAAAATGGAAAATTTCACTAAAAGCATGCTTTGATGTTAAATTGTTTGAAAATAGTAAAAATGTTTTAAAATATAAAACAAAAATAACACTTGTCTAAAAACTTTCATGGAGAAGAATTGCAACCAATGGAATTATGGAAAGTCTTTTTGAGTGTTTAGAAATGCATATGCAATTGAGCCTTCTTCAATATACCTATGTAGAGGACAAGAAATCATTTTCCTTAGTTGTAAAATTTCCTACTGAGATTCCAAAACCCATCAAAACTACAAATCTTAAAAAAAAAAAAAAAAAAAAAATTCACCAATTGAAGCCCAAGGATCCACCCAACTTATGTAAGACTAAGTTGAGAGCGGTCTAGAATAGGTTGCAAAACATCAAAAGAGTTTAGAATTCAAGATTTTTACTTTTTCCAAGTACATCTTCAACTACCATTTCAATTCTATAGACTTAAAAACAAGTAATGAAGCTTTCCGCAAATCTTCAACAATAGAATGGCATCCTTAGATCTAGAATCAAACTCTTTCTTCAGCTCTTCTATAGAGACTCGCATAACAATTTCCAAATTCAAAGTTGTCATGCGATTTCAGTTCTTAATCTTCAAAGAATTTTGTATAGAAAACACACATTCACAAGTAGCAATGCTCAAATATTGTATTTTTACAAAAATTAGTAGGTTAGGATACTTCAATTTCTACAATGGACTCCCACAGGCCTACAAGTCTCCAAATATCCTCTTCATCTACTCAATGATACCTTGCAACTTGAAAGCAAAGAATTCTTGCTTACAAGCTATAGAATCCACCATTGGAGGTACAAATTTTCCTCAAATCCATTTTCCTTGTATATATTGCTACAAAAAATGTCCATTAATTTGCCCAACACTCAAAGAATTCATTTCAATTTGCTTGAGACATGTGAATAGGGTTAAGAATTTAATCACATCAATCAAATTGKTGTTGCCAAACCTAAGATAGCATACAAAGAGTCACACACATCAACCTTACCATATGAGTTTTGAAATGATAGGAAAGTAAAATGGCATCAAAGGGGGGGTGAATCCAAGATAAAAAACTTTGGGTTTTTTTATAGGGTCGGGATTGCATAAACACATGCTTGCATCTTTTGGGTACATAGTGATTTACACATGCTATTAATCCTAAAAAATTTAATATACTCAATGAAAAAGGTGCATTGAAAGAGAAAGAACAATGTGTTTTGGGAGAAATGGAGAGAAAAAGGTGCATTAAAAGAGAGAGAGAGTACAATGTATTTTGTGAGAAATGGAGAGGAGTAACAATGTACTGAAAAGTGACATACCACCCTTGGTCAATTAATTAGTCCCTCCCTCCTTCAAAAAATTTACAAGCCGTTGATTTAAAATTGAATACGAATATTGATACCAATATGAGCATTCAATACAGATATGGGTATAGATACAAATACAGATACGAGTTAGATACGAGCATTGGATATAGATATGCATATAGATATGGTACAGATATGGGTACATATATGAGCATTGGATATAGATATGGGTATAGATACTGTACATATACAAGTACAAATATGAGCATTGGATACATATATGGGTATAGATACGGGTACATGATGCATTGTCCCATATTGTTTGTCAATGATTTGGTTTCTCAAAATTACAAGAGGGAGGGGGGAGAGGGGTATGAATATCTTAAAATTTTAACTTTGAAATTTAAAATTTTGGGGGTCTATGAGGACATGCCATGTGTACCAAATTTTTAGAATTGGCGTTTTATTGCCTCTTTTCAGTACATTGTGTGAAAAGTACTGAAAAGTGGCAGTAACTGCCAAATCCAAATCCAAATCATTAGTAATTTAGTATGTTACCAAATGAAGGTGATGGTTTTAAAAATTAATGGCTTACCTCTTATTGAAATTAATTAGTATCGTGCACTATATCTTGAGTGGATAGTGAAACAAGACACTTCCATTGACACTTCCATTGTTAGGTATCAAGAGGAAGTTTTATTCAAAGAGTCTTTCAGTAACAAGAAACTCAACATTTTGAAATCAAAAACAGTAATGGAAGATTCAGCAATAGCCTCATCTATCTTGTAACTTATATGATAAAAAATTTTGCTCACTCAATGCGTTTGAATTTCAATAGAAAATTGAAAAACATTCAAGCTATAGAATGTTGTGGTCTTGTAGCACAATCAATGTACTATTAATAGTATAGTTTCAAGTAAATTAGGAGGTTGTAAAGGCGTTTAGGCTGTAAATTTGTCCACTTCTTCAAATGTTTGTACATGCTTCTTTTTTAGAGTCTTTAACAATGAACAAAAAGTGTACATTTTAAGAGATGGGCAATTTGAGTGCCCTATACCATTTCAACTTCCAAATTTCATAACTAATTTCACAAAGCTCCAAAAATATGAAACAACTTGGGTTAGATGCCTATTCCACTAGTCTTTCAAGGAAAACGTACTAAAAAATATTTCAAGAAGTTTCACCTCCCAAAATTTTGGTTTTAGCTATYAAATGAGCCATTTATGGCCTCCTGCCTTGGTTAACCCTAAAAGACAAGCCCATAACCATTGATTTCAAGCCTCATTGTCCATCATTGTGTTTGCTACCCTTCGCAACTAGATATGAAAGAAAGAATTTACACTTCTTTTTTAGACATGAAGTCATAAATCTATGTACTACAAGTCACAAAAATTTGTCATTTCTTGTAAATATTTTAACAAAAATATGAAGAAAATTCATATCAAACATGACATCTACTCAAATAATCTGAATTTTACCATAGATGTATAGTGCATAACATCATTATGATAGTTTAAACCAAAGTTATTGTGTCACTCAAAAGAAGAAAAATTAACAAACCATGGTTATAGGCCCAAAGTTTATATTGCTATAAAATATTGAAATTCATGAATTTTTCAAAATTTATAATTGAAGTAGAAATTTCACTAAGCTAGATTCAAATTTTTTTTTAAATATCATTTTTATGGCTAAAATTCACCTCAAGTGTGAAGAACAAGAAATGATCAAAATACACTACAAGGGGGATATGTGGATTAAGAATCTTCTTCTCAAGAAAGATAGTAATGGTATGATGTACATTTTCATTGAATACTGGTAGTATTTTAAACTATGGTAGAGGGACCCGTAACTGATCAAATAAACAATTATGGACATGATCTAGGGTAGTGGTAGGCAAAGCAAATATTTTCAGAGGTGCATTGACTAAAATGTTGGAAATTGAAAAAACTTTGGTAATTTTATCTCTTACAATAAAATTACTATAAATTTTGAAAGGCCAAAATTGGGCTTGACCCATGATCAACATCTATAGTCATCCAATTCCAATCATTCAAGAACTACTTTCCCGTTCATTGCTTCCTACTTTCTTGGTCACTTATGTGGCATGAAATTATTGGTCCCAACCCTGAAAAAATTAAAAACACACATTTCAAGGAGAAAATGGAAATCTATTCCAGCCTTTGTTGGAAATACAACACCCTATTGAGTGGTGATGGGGCGCCGGTTAGTAATGGGTCCCTCTACCATACCAGTATATTTGTTAAATTAGTTGTTTGACTTTCACTAACTTTTCTCTTTGACTTGCCCTTGGTTACTTGCAGCTAGGCTTTTGTATTTTGCTCTCTTGTAGTTAAGGTACTTCTTTATTTGTGTCAAAATTATTATGAACACAATTTGTTAACCCCTCAACGCCTCAATCTGTTTGACTTTTTATACATTGTTGTTTTTATCTTTGTGCAGAAACATCAATTACACATTAGGAAAAATATGAGGTCTCCAAAAGGCTGTGAAAACAAATCAGCCCAGGCCCTGTGACATTACATATATATAATAAAAATAAAAAATAATTTTTATTTTTATGGATTTTTATTGAGAATTTAATAAAAAATTCCATCATAACATGTGTCCAAGGAGTAGCTTCAAGGGCCAACAATTTTCATAACATTTGACTACACTATGAAAAATTTATTGCATGATATGTGATTTTCTTTGAACTTTGGGCAGCCCGGGCAGCCCAAAAAAATTCTTTAAAAATCACTTTTTGAAAAAATAAAAATTTGAAATTGGTTCTTTACAATTATATATAAGTGTAAAGCTTTGAATCATTCCATTTGGATTAGTGGGTAGGTATGGTTTTTAGAGACTCCATACTTACCCATAAACTAAAAGTCCTCATAACTTTTAGTTCACTAATCCAAGTGGAATGATTCAAAGCTTTACACTTACAAGGTACGACATTCCATTGCGGTTATTTCTTCCATAGTGGTCACCTATGAAGTGGCCCCATTTTTAGTTTTGTGAGATCTCGACCACACTCAATGTCTTACATGGTAGTGATGGAGTGGTTAGTGACCACATAAGGCACTTCCAACTTTCTGGTGCAAAATTCATGACAAAGATTGACTTTTTAGGCATTCCATGTTAGAAAATTTTGTGATTGCATTAGGTAGTGAGATGCCCATCATGGATTCAGATTTTGTTGGATATGGGGTGGTCTACAGACCTTGTTGGACCATGGAAAACCTCACACTTCAAAAATTCCTAGCAAATTCATACTTTATCGAAAAAATATAATTTCAATTGCACTTGTTATAGCTCACACTTGTCTTTGAGTGGAGAAAAATTGAAAAATTTCAACAGTAGCGTGAGGCCAAACTCCAAATTCTGACCACAATAGGCTGTCTTACCTTATATGATTGTAAAGAACCAATTTCAAATTTTTATTTTTTCAAAAAGTGATTTTTAAAGAAGTTTTTGGGCTGCCCGGACTACCCAAAGTTCAAAGAAAATCACATATCATGCAATAATTTTTTAACAATTTAGTCAAATGTTATGAAAATTGTTGGCCCTTGAAGCTACTCCTTGGACACATGTTGTGTAAAAATTTCAAAGAAAAATAATGAAAAATCCATTCATAGTTAGCTGCCCAAAATTGCTATGTTGCCAAAAAACGCAGTTTGGTCCTTTAGGGTTAAATATGTGAACAAAAGCATGATATATAAACAAAAATATGGAAAGAGATGCAACATTGGATTTAGGATATAATAGCACTATAACAAGACATGGTAAAAAAAACCGCACTCAAAATCGAGTGCGGTTCTTTTTGCCACGTTTGGCTGCAGGCCCATTACGTGCATAGTCAGCTTCTTTTGCAATTTCAGACTGCAATTTTTGGAATTTCGAAGCGTGTGATATATCATTGGAAAGGTATTTTCAAGACCTTTCCAATGGTATATCACAAGCCCTAAAATGTTAAAAATTGCAGTCGGATATTGCAAAAGAAGATGACTGCCCACTACGCGTGCCTGCAGCCAAACATGGTAAAAAGAACCGCACTTCTTTTACCATGTTTTGTTATAATGTAGGTTAGAACAACTTTCATTTGGATGTCAAAGTATGATCTAAACCTTATAATGCTCAAATATAACACAATACAAGTAGATTGCATGACTATCTTAAAACTTTTTTGATGTAAGCTAGGTAATCAAATTTTTACTATCAAGTAGAATAAGTGAACAATTGATTATCCTATATAACTTTATTATCCCATAAATGCCTAAACTGCGTTTTTTGGGCAACATAGCAATTTTGGGTAGTTCACTGATATATGGAGTTTTTATTTTTTTTTCTATGAAAATTTCATACATGTGCCCAAGGACTCAAGGAGGAGCTTTAAGGCCCTATAATTTCCATAGCTATTGATTATATAATGAAAACGTTATTGTATGAAATGTGATTTTCATTGGTTGGCAAGTAGTCCGGGGAGCTCAAAAAACTTCTTTAAAAGCACTTTAAAAAAAAAATATTGAAATTAATTCTCTAGATTTATATATATGTGGGAAGCTTTTGAATCATTCCATTTTGATTAATGAGATGAAAGTTATGAGGAATTTTAATTTGCAAATAGCCGTATGGTTTTGAGAGACGTACTCCATATCTACCAACAAACTAAAATTCTTCATAACTTTCATCTCATTAATCAAAATGGAATAATTCAAAGCTTCCTTGTATATATAAATCTAAAGAGTTAATTTCAAACTTTTACTCTTAATAGAAAGTTAGTTTTTAAAGAATTTTTTTGAGGTGCCCAAACTGCCTGCCAACCAATGAAAATCACATTTCATACAATAAAGTTTTCACGATRTAGTCGATAGTTATGAAATTTGTTGGGCCTTAAAGCTACTCCTTGGGCACATGTGGTGTGAAATTTTCATAGAAAAAAAATGAACACTCCATTCGTAGTGAGTTGCCCAATATTGCTATGTTGCCAAAAAATGCAGTTTGGGCATTTAGGGGTTAAACCAATGTCCATCTATTCCCACATGTAAAAGACTAAAAAGCATAACGATTTAAAATTAGACTCTTGAATGCCCCAATTTTTAATAAGGGGACTAAATTAGGGGAATTGTAGATGTCCGAAACATGATGTACAACCCCTCGACAATATAGTCACGGTTGATGTACAATAAAGGTAGATATTTATATAGTGTGAAATGTCAATTAATTAGTATGGTTCTCCTTAATACCCCTATTTAGTGTAGGAAGCATCCATATGCACATCTTTCATATTTAATAACACCCCATTAACCCCTAATTGCCCAATCGACCATATATGGTCAATCTAAAATTTCAAGTTCATTTTTGGATGTGCAATTAGATTCCTTTGACGGTTTTAAGAAAAAAATTGAGCAATTTTGAGGGTCAACTATTGAAAACTTTTAGTTTCCACTAAAAAATGACTTATTTCATTATTGAGAGGTCTTCAAAAGCATAAATGTCCATTATTGAAAGAGTAAAGCTTGCCAATTTTACTTCATTCCCCGGCTTTTAGGAAAATTTGCCAATTTCACTTGATTTGAGATCTAAGAAACTCTTCTTATTTATGTGCTTTGAAAATGTTCCGAAAGGAAAGAATAAAGTGTTTTCATTATTTTCACCCTTGAAAATTTAATTATGCAAGTGTCGATTAAAAGCTATTTGCAATTTCTACTTATAAAAAGAATTGCATTTCAACAATTGCAAGGTAGATTGTGTAATGAGTTTGATAGCTTTTCATATGAAATTAAGTTTCTTGGAAATGCATTTTAGCATGCCAACACTCTTTGTAGTTGTGAATGTCACCTCCAATCTAAAAAATCTTATAAGAAAATTTTTGAAACATTGTGGGAAAAAGTAGCATACTAAAAATAGAAATGTACATTTCTCTTGTTATAATCTCACAACTCCTATGCAATACTGCACTCAAATTTGGTACACGCAGTAATAAGCATGCTCTTTAAACATCTATACAGTTAGATTTTGAAAAATAAACAATTTTCTTCATTGGGGATAACTACAAGCCAATGCTCGTCTATCATAGTTAAAACACCCTTGGAAAAGCTTGGGCGTTTAGGGGTTTGAGTAAAAAAAATACGATCAATGAAGAATTCAATGTGCAATGTCA
This sequence comes from Pleurozium schreberi, assembly GCA_006891605.1. Taxonomy (NCBI): domain Eukaryota; kingdom Viridiplantae; phylum Streptophyta; class Bryopsida; order Hypnales; family Hylocomiaceae; genus Pleurozium; species Pleurozium schreberi. The sequence goes on along the minus strand of VACF01000487.1, from coordinate 27,913 downwards.
TATGACCAAACGTTGTATAATAGATATTTTTATTTTTTTATGAGATTTTGCTATGACCACACAAATAACTATGATTTTATACATTTGAGGTACATTTGAGGTACAAAAGTAAATGTACTATCAAGGTACGCAAGAAAGCTCGGGTACTTTCCTATGAAGCCATTTTTAATGGATCCTTAGGAAATTTGGATACAATATGTAACAATGTACCCCCTTCCTAAAAATCTATTGTTTTTTCCGATTAGATGCCTGCAAAATGAGTCATTAAATTTCATGCGAGCTGCAGAAGCAAAGCATTCACTGCATTGAAATGGAGTTCGTCACAGGACGCCAAACAGCATTTCATCGGCGAATGCACATCTGCAGCTGTTARGCATYACCTTCACGAGACAGTGTCATAYACAACCAATGCATGATAGTTAACTKCACTMGTATCGTGTTGTMACGAGTGKAACAGTCAAGACGAAARYAGCAYTASACACTTCAATAAAGATTGGTTTGCTGCTGTTTCAAAATGTCATTTACTGACTAAATGCAAAGTCGCCTCTGCTATGTACACAATGGGCATTTCAGTCGAATAAGCTGGAAGTAGTGGGCAGGAATGTTTATACCTCCGAAAAATGATCACTGTCTATGGTATGCTGCATTGTACAAAACTATCTACGGGTTTACCTTAAAACTCGACTATGGTGTGCTGAAATAATCCAGGATAGTGCGAGGCCGCTTTCTACCTTCAAGGGATGGGCTAAACGCGAGACGCACATTCCTCTTGCCTCCAGGGTCTGATCCATGAGCCAGATTCGGGTCCAGTTCYGAWAGMCCGTCAAGGACTGAAGTTGGAGTACTCGCTTGGGAGWTCAACAWTTTGCACKGGGGTGTTCCCGGGATAGTMTTTAGGTTTGCTTTAGAGGGAGATGAAGGTAGCTCAGCAGTGATGCGACGGCGCCGCTGGCAGATCAGAGGCGGCAACTGTTTGGGCGTGAACTGATGCTCCTTCAAGCTCCAAACACGGACCTGTAACCAGATGCACCGGGAATGTGAGTTAGCATACTTCAAACTGATTGATGAACGAAGAGCTAGGTTACATWTCGACTAAAAAAGTTTGTTTCATTTCGTGCAAGCCAGTAATTTTTTATTATATTTCTTTAAAAGACTATTGGAGTGTCTTCTTTGCTGTGAGATAATTCAAAAATCAATTTTCAAATCTATTGTTTTAGCAAAATGCAATTTGAAGCTGATATTTTGGCGCACTAATATTTCCAAACGAACCAATACGAGGTTTGAGTCAAAGAAGCATCCCACTTTGAAGTCTTACCGTGCAATCATCAGAGCTCGTACTGATTTTGCAATAACTTGATGAGCACCTGGATAGACAGGCATTGATAAGCATGTTAGCCTCATATTAAATAATAAAAGCGTCACCCTATGAAAAAGATTTTAGTTGGGTGAAACTAAAAGCTTGAATAGTATGGCAATGAATACAGTGGCGAATGATGATTACCAGTCCACGGAAGTAACTTCTCCTCTATGACCTTCCAAAACTACCGGTGCAGCAGAAGGAGAGTCCACCTGACACATTGAAGCATATTAAAGCATGTTAGTTTAGGCGTTTCTTGATTTGCCTAAAAAACATGAAAAACATTATACAGTCCCTAAAGCGACGAACAAGTCAGAATAATATGAAATTAAAATCCAAGGAAAGGGGRTAATTAAAAGAATCAACGCAGGCTGTGTGGATATCTCACCTGCCATACATACACGTTGTTGTCTGASGARCCACTCACKATRTGGGTACCATCAGGACTGAATGCTGCCTGGTAAATCTCAGACACAGGTGTGCCAGGGTTAGACTAGATAATTTTTATGAGTTAAGGAGACGAATGTACATTATATCATCAAGCAAAAGTACAGTTAATAAAAAATTTCATTATATGGGAGATAGTCACCGAGGCAGTAATTTCACCATCCCCGAAATGACACTTGCTAGCAGTAATTAATCCTGCAATTTCTGAACAAAATTCTACTTATTTACAAAGGTTACACACTTTAATATCCAACCGCTTAATTCTAATGAAAATGTTCAACAAGAAGCATTGCCAACATTCTTGAAGTGTACAAAACCTTATCGCACCGCGATGTACATCTGGTAGAAGATCCAGCAACAAAATAATTCACGTGCTAAATCGGGGAATAGAACATTTTCATACAAGTTCATTTTCTCAAATCCTACGCAAGTTCCTTTCAAATGTCAAGAATGTGCAAATGAAATCTTGGAATACCTTGCCATAAGCAACCGCGAGCGGTGGAGCTGGAACTCCATTCGACTCCACGGATAGTACACCTGAGCCTGAAGATCCTCCTTCTGAAGATAAGCCTCCCATGCTTGGCCTTCCTCTCACTGCATACGTTCAATTGTCACACCAGCTCGTCAGTAGTCTAAACTCCAACACAAAGAAATGAACCCTGGTCAAGATCAGAACTACCTCACAGACTCCAGAGCGATCATTACATTTACTTTAGGCACTGCATTGTGTACGCACTTTTCTTTATTACTAACCTGTCCACACATAGACAGGAAGACTCATGAATAGGAACACGAAATTTCAGAAAGTCGAAGTACCTTTGCAAGGACGCACTTCTCGCAGTGACAGAGCGTGAAAGAGTGAGCCATTCTGGAAAGGACTCGCCATGATCCCGCCGAGTTTGATTACAACTCCGAAACTGTACAATCAACACTAACACAAAAATACCGCTATCATAGCCAAATCGCACAATGCACAGAAATCTGTCAAACAAAATCGAGAATGTGCGGGAAAACACTTCCTACAGATCACTGATCGAAGATTTTCATAAGAATTTCATCTCCACAAGAAAATCTCTATTCACAGTGCGAGCTCAATCTGACGGGCTTGAAGAGCTTCGAAAATCGGAATCTCTCAGAATCTATGTCTGCTTCTGTTTCTCGACCGCAATTGCATCACAATCACTAGCAAATTACAAAGGTCTGTCGACAGTGTAAGCTTAACGACTGGTAGGAATTATTTCCGTTGAACACTACGGGAATTTATTGGCGGGAAAGGGCTTCAGTTGAACCCTAAGAAATTCCCGCGCGAAAGAGGCGGGAATGCCCCGTGACGTCATCCGTGCTGAACGATTATTTGAAAACCCGGGCAGCTTTCCGGGCAGCTTTGGGGAATGTTTTCTGCTTAGTCAAACCGAAAGGCCTAGACATACCAAATAATCAAAACTTTACACAGAGCATTGATACTTCAGTGTGCTAGTAGTTTTCTACACTCTTATGCCAAATTAAATTTTTTTCTTCAAAAAACGCAATTAAGTGATTGTGAATTTTTGTTGAATGTTCTTAAAAACTTTCATTGTATAAAAAATATCTGTAAGAAATAATTTTCCTGGAATCTTGGCATTCATTTTCAAGCTTACTTTATACTAAAACCGCTAACAGAAAAGTGTTTGAATAAATGGGATTCAATGTTTGTATAGAAAACCATTCCATATCTTTCCTTCAGTCAAAGAATTTAYCTATTTCAATTTTCTATGATGCCCAAATGAGATTTTCTACCAAATTTGAAATTATTTAAAATATTGCTCGTTCAAGACATTTGCAATCATGCAATTTCAATCAACTTAGCGATATCACTACTCAAAAAAAATGATGTTTTCAACAATTTTTTGACAATTTTTTCAACATTGTAGTGTCAAAAAAAGCATAGTGACCTTTCAAAGATTTTAAGATTTTTTCTTCATATGAACATGAGAATTCTTAACCTTTTGAGATAATACTTTTTACATGTGCACTTTGAAAAAGGAGGGGCCTATTGGCCCTACTCAATCACTAAACAATAATGAATTCTACACTATTAGGCTTAGAGCAGCTCCCCCCCACATGCATAAAGGAATGTGAAAGCCATTTCACAAATTAACAGTGTGGGCAAGGTCCTATTCCATCTCCCTTTCTTCCATAATTGACCCATTACAATCCACGGAAAAACCCTCGACAATGCCTTATCCAAGTCCTTTTACATCATCAATGACATCATGAAAAAAAATGATTCCTCCATTGTCAAAGGGTTGAGTCATTACGTGAGCTCTAGCGTGGTATTGAAAAGACCTTGAAAATAGTGTGATGGAGTCTTGTAGCACGGCTCAAAAAATCCAAAAAGCCTTTAGCGTTGATGCAGTTGATGCAGTAGAATCAAAAAGTTCTCCTTTCCCGCAATAGTAGTGTTTTTGTTTATAGTGGAGTTGCTCTTATGGAGCACTTAGAAAGAACACCTATTAAATGAATTTCCTTTGGCCTTTTGATAGTCATCAAGTTTTTTTTGGTCGCAACAACTATGAATATGGATAGAAACATGACATTCAACGTGCATAACAATGTGATAGAAGTTGTTACACATATTGCACTTATAACCAATAATGCTAGTATTGGTGGTTTGTATTTGTATTGCAAATAATTATGAAATYAACCAACCGTTGAAAGTACTTAATTGTCATTAGATCCATAGAATTGGATTCTTTAACCCTTAAACGCCGAGGCTGCCGTTTTGTGTCCGATGAATGAAGCGGAATCGAATTGTATAGGACGGAATTGCAACTATTCATCCTCGAAATTTGACTTGCAATGATTAGTTTTTCAATTTTGGAGGCTAGTGCTTCACACGGTAATAGAAAAGGACGATTTGCAGGGTCACCCCTTCGGCGTTTAAGGGTTAATAGACTACAAAAATTGAGTTGTCAACTATATACTATTTTGGTATTTATAACATTCTTAAAGCCACCATGCTAGTYCCTTTCTATTGTTAAGTAATCAAAATTGTATATCAAAAAAGAAAAAGAAAAGACATTGAATCCAGTGTTCTCCAAAGGTACAATAAGCTGTAAAAACACCCAAATGCACCAAAAGCACCATCATCACTAGATATACATCTAATTAATCAACATTTACTTCTTCCAAATAAACAATTTTAGAACATCTAATTAATAAATTTTGCGTAGAGTATCCAAATGAAACATTTGTTGGTGCATTTAAATCGTCTTCAATTGCCAACAAGAAAATATGAAAATTTGACAAACCTAATAATAATAAATATGATGTGACAAAAAAGTGGTGCTTYAGCAAATCTCTACCTTAAGATGGAATGCTTAAATTATCTATTATACCATTGTAGAAAAAACACTWTAATAACATTCATATGTCAAGTTGTTTACCTATACTACATAAAATTGAAAGATCAATTGTATATGTATAAATACCATTCCAAAATATTCATGATGCATATATAAAAAATCTATTTCCCACTTCATTAAGCTTAGAGAAYATAAAGATGAGGTAGAAACACACAAATGTAACACTACTTGTTTTCTGACACCTTTTATAAAAATGACTGAAATCCAAGCGCAAGTAGACACGTGGGGTTCCAAAAAGTTGTCACTCTTCCAAGATGTGGCCAATCACCTCCTCTGATCCAAGCTTAGAGTGTGTTGCTTTTGGGTGTTTTCGTGCCCACTTTGGTCTTAGTCTAGTGTCCACAATAGGTGCATCTAAGTAGTTGTTTTCAAAAATTTGTATTATATTCATACAAGCTCGGAAAAAATAGAAAACCAATTTTGTTGATTTTCTAAACCATTTCCTAACAAGCGCACATCAATTTGCTTTGTAGCTACCCTCCAAATCTGCAAATCTAAAACAAGTGTCACATTCAGGTGCTTCTACCTTATATCCAAACAACCAATAACATGAATTTCTTCAGAGACATAAGGTAGATACCCCCAAACCACCACTTTATACTATTATGCTCAACCCTCAAAACCTCAAAATATGAGGTAGTAGAGTCCACAGAAACGGACCCAATTATTCCATTTTTTCATGATCATAGAGTTACATGAATCCTCAGAAAGGGAGTTCAGACGGTATCATCAGGGAGTCTGTGGATGGTACTGTAAATGTATGTTCAACTCACAATGGGGAGAGAGAGAGAGAGAGACAGGCAGTGGACTTCTACGGTAAAATCGATACGTACAAATGGTGTCCACTCCTTTGAGAAACTCCCCAACATCATCATCACTAATAAAAAAATAAAAAAAACTGACCTACAATTGTGTGTGTGTGTGTGTGTGTGTGTTAGTATGCGAACCTCGGTTTCGTCCAGCAACTCCGCAAGCTCTGGAGTGTGCTTCAGATTCACTGTCGACAGTAGTTGTATCTGATTGCACAAAGACRTAAACGGCTTAACCASTATTCCATATAGTTAAAAATTTATTCTTCCTGAAGGCCATACAGGCACCCCTCCAATATGACGGTTCTGTTAGAACACCCTAAAACACAAAATCGTGACGCAATAAGAACACTAAGCAATGGACGCCTAGGCAAGCCAACGAAAGATTTGTGTACAATGACTCTTCAATGATCAAGCCTACACAAAAATCCAGTGGCGACGTTTCCAACCAAGCCCCCTCCGACGGACCTACAATGCAGGCAATTCAAGAGTAGCACATACCTTCACAATTTGACTGATGAGACCAAGAACCAAATGCGGCTGCACCCACCCACAGAATCGTCTGATGAGATTCGAGCGCAAATTCATAACAATAACAAGTACCACTATCCCTTAACAATCAACAACGCAAAAATGATAACTGTAATACATCAATCCATAACAAAGTAGTTCATTTCTCATTACCCTCCCGAAAGTCAAGTCCTCAGTGCCAATGTTGACAACAGAGCAACCAATAGCTTTGGCCGAGTTGAGAAAAAGAGTGTGATTCTCGATTCGCTCCCACGGGTTCAACTTCTCCTTCATATTAATCGCTCTCTCATCGATTGTGCCAGGAACCGCCACGTTGACCAGTTTGCTGCACGATTAAGAAAAACTGTCAGCAAAATTCATGGACGGTAAACAAGTTTATTGCATCCGCATCCCCAATGCCACAAAAATGTAGGAGAAATTATCAACTTCAAGGCTAATAGTGACCTTTCTGAATTAGTGCACAGAAACAAAATCTCAACAATTCTTTCACGTTACTTCCCTACCAAATGAATTTCTCATATCAAGAAAATCTACACAAAAGAGACCCCATCATAGAAGCGCGAGACCTTGACTCTCAAGTCCCAACAATAGGAAACAAGTGCAACATAATACAGGTAAATGCCCAATTCCCATTTGTATTCCAAGAAAAACACGTTCAAAGCACGCAAGCGAAGTCTACATACCAAAGAAGTATGCCATCCTTGATCATGTCAAACAACTGATTTGTTGCCGAGTCAATAGGCAAAACATGTTGAAGCGAAGCATCCTTCTCCAGGTACATGTTGATATGGTCCACGTACGCTTTCTTCTCAGAGTCGCTGATAGTATGGACCAAGGTGGTAGCTGTACTTGTCAAAAACGACGAATCTGCTTTTGCTGGACTCTGCCTGAACCCTCGTCCTGCCTTCCGCAACTCCAACTGCATCTGCATCCAAATAATGCAATGTCGGGTAAACAAAACCGCCACCATCAAAAGCTTGGTCTCTGTTCCACARCCTGAAATTTCAAAAATGAGTGCAGAAGTAAATATAAAAGAGAAGGGACCGAGAAAATACTCGTAAAAAATCTTCGAAATCAAGTCCACCTTGTTTCTTCGCGTCATGCCTGGTAATAATCTCTTCCACCTCTTTCGTTGTCACAGTCTGGTTCGTCTTCACCACTTTCAATGCTGCGTACAACTCGCTCACAGGAACCACTCCTGTCTTCCCAGTGTTCATTAGGTCGAACTGCGGTGACAGAGAACGAGAAAACTGGATAAGAAAAAAGCATATTCCACGTACAGAATATCCTTCCCACCGTTACATACAGAGAAGCACAACAACAGAATATGATTATCAAAACGCTCCAAAATCAGCCCACAAGTCGATAAGAACCAGGGTAAGCTTAGGGTTGATWAGAGGCCGATGAATTTTCCAATGCGGCGGAGCTCAAGCAGCAATGACATCACGACACCTCTTGATAAAGCATTGCCGAATGGAGTGCTAATCAAGAGACACCAAGTGATGTACCAGAGGTGTACATTTCACGGGGTGGTRTGCCCCGTGCAGCAACTATTCCACAATTCCACATTTACCAGGCAAGCAAACTGAAAATCTTCGAGAAGAAGACAATGCCAGTACAATTTTCACGGATTCGGCCGCGCATTCAATACCCTATTCCAAGCACCCAAATATTCTATTCCAAGCAGTCATGGGAGCACCGCTTCCATCAGTGCATCAAGGGAGATTCTAGAGAATAGCATCAGATGTCGAAGCCCTAACTCAAAATTGTAAAACCTATCACCTCTTTCTCAATATTTCCATCCAAAGACACCCAATCTCTTGAGAAATAATTTTCTGTCGCTTCCACACAGCGCAAAACCAAATTTCCTCTCGCCCCTCCACTCAAAAGTCCCTCCAGCATTCTAATTGTTATCGATTTCGCATCCATTTCTCCTCCAATACACCTACTCCCAATCTTCCTTCCCATGCAATCCACTACAGCAACCCAATRWAGCAAACAACCTTCCAACCACCTCGYAACMAACAGCAACAAAGCTCCACCCAGCTGCTGATCACATTTTCAATCGAAACTAACGCCACCAAACCTTCCAATCGCCTGAAAATCGCGCAACCCAATCGAGCGACGCAACCATCACTCCAACCCAAATCCCCAATTTCCTCCCAACCACCCCCAACCACCCCAATGGACCCCCACAAACCAACCACAAAATCACCAAATCCATCCTCCCCCCCACCCAAAATCACTCACATGATTCTTGAGAAACCGAAGCTCGCTCTGCGAATACGCCTTGCGCAGCGCCTCATCGTCCACGACCACGACGGACTCCTCGATGTCTCCGCCATTCCCCGCCATGAAGAGATCTCTCCAGCTGATCCCCTGTTTCCCCCAAACCCAAGATCCACGCTCCAATCGCTCCAATTAGAATATTCAAAAATTATACAAGGTCCAAGTTTGACAAGTAAAGTTTTTAAATTGAACCTTCTTTTATATACACACCTTAAAGAAAGCACAACAAGCATTTTTTTTCTTGTTTTTCTAGGGCTCAATTGTGAAAATATCCTCAAAATTAGTTGATCATACCTTAGAGTTTTTATTGCTATTGAAAATTTTCCAACTTTTTCTAGTTTTGCCCTCTAATAGCACAACTTTGATTGTGTGCATCTTGTATAATAATATCCAAGATTTTCTAACACTCTTTTTTATAGAAATGTAGGTTTTGGATTTTGATAGTATTGATTATAGGTGGGACAAACCTTAATTGTTCAATTTCAAAGAGTTGTACCAAAAAATATACAATAAGGTTATAAGATAATCTATTTGAATAATGTTTAAAAGATTTGAACTCAAAAGCAGTTTTTTGAAACGTAAGTAATTTGATTCAAAATTAGCCATCTCATATTCTCGAATTTGTAAGCATTTACACATCACTCAAAAAAATTCAATGCATGTTCTTTTCAAGCCACCACCTTGTTAGTGTTTCCTGACACATTGATACATTCTATTTAAAACATATTATCTTTCCAAATAGTAAAAAATTAGATACAAATTTCAATGTTGACTATTAGATCAAAGCTTATTTAGGTCTTGACATATATTGCGTCTCTTTGCAAAATTTCATGTGGTGCATATGGAATTTTTAGGATATATGATTATTTAGTGTAGTTTGATTGTCACCTATGTTCTTTCTTGTCATTCTTGGGGCATTAACCCTTGAGCACCCAAGTGCCCAAGCACCCCAAATCTGGCCTCCTCCCAAGAGACATTTGACCATTATATCATACGCCGTACAATGAAAACTTCCACAATTTTCCCTTGATGTCGAGGTCATTCAACTTTCAAAGTTGCATGAGAAACAAAGTGAAACATATCACATTAAGACTACTCCACTTGCAAATTCAAATGTGAATCCCTCGTAACATCTGCGAGTCTTTCTTAATCCCAATTATGACTGAAAGAAGAAGATTGAGTTTTGACTTCAAAGTTCACTCTTTTAACTACTCTATTGTATATTCTCGTTTCTATTTCACATTCTCTATTCTATCTCTAAAGATTCCGTGTGCAGATGCCACTGAGTAAATACTGCTGCTTCGATGGGCATCAACATTAGCACCACATAAGCAATAAGAGATTGAAGCTAAAAACCTTTTCCAATTTCGTTTTAAGAGATTACAACTTAATTCAAATTTTACACTCACTCTCAGACTCACCAGCTTGATAGAAAAWTGGTGCAACAGGCGGTCTCTCCTTCCTAATGCTGCAGATCATCACACATTGCCGGTGAGGAAAACTTTTGACGAAAGCTTGTAAAATATAAGGTTTTAACACTACTTTACTTGAGAGAGTCTTGCAGACACGTCCACCAAAGAAAATGTCCCTGGTGCTGCTTTCGTAGAAGACTGCACTTTCTGAACGAGCATTCTCCAACGCATTTCTTCCTTTCGGCTCGACTGCCCCCCCACCCGTTCCTTGAAGTGCCTGCACTAACAATGAAACAATTCAGTATGGTTGTCCATTCAACCAACATTCTAATCAGCTGCACAACGGAGACGTGATTAACCTCTACATGCTTACAAGGACATAAGGTATGTACACCCATAATCAACACTACCTAAAATTGCGACACCTGCATTTGAACCAAAAAGAGTCACCTATGTATTGTATCTTAGTTACATAAAAGTATTCATAAAATGTCCAAATAATGCATGCTAAAGTGCATTGGAATCTTCATTCAGTTGTCAATAAGATCTAATTAATAAGTTATGATTAGTAATTATGCTCACCTGTAATTAGTGACGATAATAGGTGTGCATACCTTATATGCATTATCCATCCACTTTGGACTCTCTCATTCATTGAAACGGTTCTAGGAAGGTTCTTTCACTCTCTACGTATATAAGTTTGAGAATTGAGAGAAGTAATTAACTTTATCATACCAAAATTCAATAACTAAATGACAAAAATCCTATTTTGGAGGAATTTTCAAAGTTAAATGCTTCCAATTTAGCTTTGGCAAAGATCTACGATATTGTTTTCAAGTTCGACCACAACGATACTTTTCTCATTATCATTCTTCACATCTCTTTGGACATCAAATTCCAAAGAACTTGCGCTAAGTCATATATTATAACACCTCGAAGTTGTATCCAAGACCCATGTAGGCAGTTTAGGGAGGTAATAAGGGTTCCTTTTAGAGAGTGCAAAGGGGGGCAGTACCGGCACAAAGGCACTTTGCACGACGAGTCTTGCAAAGTGCACATCCGAGAGTGGAGTTCCAAGAGCTGCCACATGCGCTTGCAGTGCACACATCCTCCATTTACCTTCAATTTGCACGCCGCGAAATGGCGTACAAGGGACTCCAAGCCTTTGCATGCAGGGAAGGAGCAGGTYCCTTGTTGCTCATCCAGGGCTTTGTCATGAGGACCGATTGATCGGCAGCCATCACGACAGATATGCACCAGCGCTTCCATAGCATCGTGCAGTTGGGAATAGACTTTGTCTTCCTCCTGCTTGCGAACTCGGTCTCTTCTTTTCTGCAACATTCYCAACATCACGTTAAGTAAGAGAAGGTACTCTTTCCGCCAATTTGAAAAGCATTTCATACGGAGAATCCCTCAAAAAAGACCTCCCTGGAGAGATCAATTTGGGTACCAGAGCCAAATACTCTTTACATCAATTTTAAAACTCAAATCTATGATAATTTCTTAAGCAATCCATCAAGCCATCAAGGGCCCGTTTACTCTGTGGCTTGTAGTCCCATATCAAGTTCAAGGCAAGTGGCRACTGGTGGTGAGGATGATCTTGTGTATCTATGGCAAGTTGGAGATGGAAAGGTTCACCACAAATTGCAGGGACATACAGACTCTGTGGCATCCTTGGAATTTAGTAGAGATGGTAGCCTCTTGGCATCCGGGGGATTGGATGGTGTTGTGAATATTTGGGAGAGCTCTTCTGCTACCTTGAAGCAAAAACTAGAGGGACCTTCAGGATCAATTGAATGGTTGCAATGGCACCCTCAAGGGCACCTTTTGCTTGCAGGCTCCGATGATTTCTCATCATGGTTATGGAATCCAAATACAGGCTCTTATATGCAAGTGTTTTTAGGCCACAATGGAGTGGTGACTTGTGGTGGTTTTATTCCAAATGGAGAATTTATTTGTACAGGGGCGGATGATGGAAGCTTGCGAATATGGAAAAGTTCAGGGTCAAGTGGAAGCAATAGTATTCATGTTGTTGAGCCAGGGCACCATTTCCATTTGGCARTTTTGACATGTCTAAGCATCTCCAATGACTCTCGTTTGGCTATTACTGGCTCCATAGATACCAAAACTTGTCTTGTAAACATTCAAAGCGGGATTCCAGTGGCCACTCTTATTGGTCACTTGGACTCAATACAATGTGCTACTTTCTTATCTAGAGCAATCTCTAATTTGGCTGCAACGTGTGCACTTGATGGACGGCTCATTGTTTGGAATGTGCAAACTTCTACAATTCGCAACATTTTTGAGCATGAGCATGAAGTTCTTCAACTTCAATGGTGTCCTATATCACAACTCATTTGTTCAGGTTCTTCAAATGGAAAGGTGCGCCTATGGGACCATAGGACAGGACGTTGCGAGTGTGTGCTACAAGGTCATTTTGATAAAATTCAAGGTCTAGCTTTGTCAAGTGATGGATCTATTATAGTCTCTAGATCAGATGATCATACTGCGCGAGCATTTGAACTAAATTATGTTTAGATTTATTTTAGTACTTAATATAATTGTGTCCTACTATTAAATAATCTGAACATAGTATTGATAGTAGATGAAGTTCCAATGCGTTGCTCAATTGTCAATGCATACACTCTCGCATAAACTATGTTAATATATATTTGTATGTCAAACCGGAGGATTTTTTGGGAATCTTAAGATTTCTAAAACAAACGATTAATATGATTTGTTTTCTTTATTAAATGAGTGTTATTCTTACATTAAGTGTGACCTTAGATATGAAACAATAGACAAATCAACCTTCCCTTGATTTAAAAATCACTACTAGCGAATTCCTTAGGTTTTGTTCTTCTAGCTTTTTCGACACTACATTTTTGGCATTGCTTCTATGGAYAGGTCTTGGCTATTGTTGTTTAAGATGAAGAGTGAAAAAATGATTTTTTTTCAAATTCATTGACTACAGGAGGAAAATGTAAGAATTAATTTTGAAAGATTAGAAGATGCATCTTTTTCTTATGAGTTGTAAAACATTAAGTAGAATGACATGTATTCCTTCCATACTAATTGTAAAAGCAGAGTCATTTCTTGGGAATATTTAAAGGATCCCTATACTTGAAATATGTTATTCGAAGATAATTTTTTATCATGTTAAGAACACAAAACTTCTTAATTAGCCAAGTCATTAGCTTTAGATGGAATTCCATAATAAAATTGAAGTAGTGAACTTATAAATGAAGTTCTACTAAAGTTTTTTCAAGAAGATTCTAGTTCCAATAAACCTAAACCAACAATTTGTTGTAATCAACATTATTTGTCATCTACTAGCTAGACTCAAACCTTCAAGTGAATCCATCAACAACTCACTTTTAGAGGCATTCTTTAAATCAAAGTGGAAGGATATAAAAGTGAAAGGCAGATGCTATAAGAATAAACCAAAGGTCATTTTTGTGGAGAGATAGGACATACTCCCCCGTTTCAAAATAATATGTGGTTTTAATATATAATCGAGGAGCGGACAAATTGAACCATGTATCGACCCATCTATCCATGAGCCTACCTACGCACCCATCTATCCAAACCCATCCATTGTGTTCGTCAAAAGTCACATTTTGTTTGGTGTAGCCAAAATGAATTTCTCATCTTTGCTAAAAATTTACATTCCATTTGTCGCAGTGTCTACCAAAATCCCTCCGTCCATGGTATCCACACAAAGTGACATTCACTTTGTCTGGCCGCCAAAATGCATTCACCAAAAGCCACATTGTATTTGCTTGCCCACCTAAAGTATCCACCTATCCACTAAAGTTAATTTCGATTTGTCAAATATTTTTCTTTAGTAGCATTGGAACGGATACACCTAATGTCCACCATAAGTAGATGGACATCTTTTTTGCTATAATTTTGGCGTAAAAATCCAAGTGGATAATTCTTTTGGTAATGAGCTTTGTCCTTTCAAGGTTAGTGCCTTTACATGCTGATTAAGAATTATGGCCATCGTTTTATGGATACCCATCATACAACATCACTCAATCCTATTGTATGCCATATAATAGCTACGTGTGATAAATTGTAGTGAACTTCAAMGCAACTCCAAGTAACACATTTTAAATTGCAACTTCTTTTGTAGGTTGAGGCTTGAAGTTTTGAGTTTATGTCATGTTATCATTAGATCTTTTTTYGGGGACTCTARAAGACTAYGGGATCTCRAACTRTKGGAACRCTAAGATCCTTGGCACATAAGCAATCTCACGTGGTCAAAAGACTACCGCATCAAATTATAATAATCAATACTCATTTATTTTTAAAATATTTTTTKRAAAAAAWTWAAWWWWAAWTWWT
>VACF01000487.1:0-13173 GCA_006891605.1 Pleurozium schreberi | reverse complement strand
CYKRAAAAACATCTAATGTTCAAAAATCTTCAAGACTCAACCTACTAAATCTTATTCTTGGCAAGTTTTTGAATAATATGATCYATGCTTAAACTTTACACCTTGTGCTATTCAAAAGCTTGCCAAGAAATGTTGTGAATAGGCTTGTAGTTGGATCACTTGGATGATGTGTTGATGCAGTTTGAGCTTATTCAACAAGTCGTATGAAAAACTTTGTATTTTATTGCATTGAAGGAGTGCAAAGTGTATACTAGAAGTTGTGCTTTTGACCTCAATCAATACTTTGTATTTGGTAGGGTGTTGTTTTATATCAACCAATTGCACAAAAACATAGTGAACCTCTTATTTCCAAGAAAAGTTGTTATTTTGAAAAAACTTAATTGGAGTCATATAGATCTTCCATCCTTTTTGGATAAAAAATAGAATTTGATACACAGTAAGTGAACTTTCAAGATGCATATACAATGACCAAATAAACATGTTACATGTTGGAGGATTAGATATGAGCTTCAAAGTGAAGAACTTTATTGGTATATTGGCATATAGGCAAATTCAATGGTGAGAAAGTTCATTTTTTAGGTCATCAACAAAACACTCTTGTTATATAATCTAATTAACTCATCATACTTATATATAACTCAAAGGACAAATGTCAAGGAGGGTGATTGTAAGAAATGTTCTACTAATCTTCAGACAAACTTTTTGTACACTCTTGCACACTCAAATTGAACTCTTATTGGTTATGACAAAATCTTAATTTTCAAACTAATTATTGATAAAATGAATTGCATTGTTTTATTACAAAATCCAAAGAACCACACATATTTAAATTTATGTGGATAAATRAATAAAATATTGAAGTACTAATTTTTCAAAAGAAAATTTACTTGAAGATATAGAATTTTGAAACCTCTCATCTAATGGAATGATGATAAGACTTTGAGGTTTAAGAAATCCTAATTTAGTTTATAAATAAATGCTCATTTCATTAGAGTCCACCTCAAGATTTAAAGATTAAACTACATCCCAAAACAAAAAAGYAAATTTTATCAATTTATGACAAAGTAACAAAAAAATTTAAGACCTTGCATAACCAACTTACTCCCATGCTTGARAAATATATTTCAACACCATGACCTAGACTTCTTCCAATGTGTAAAGTCGTATCTTGTGGTATGCTGTAGCAACACTAAATTGCTCAAATAKAGGCGATAAAAAAACAAATGTAACCATGAAGCCTAAAACTTGGAAGCAAGATTTGCAAGTAGAACAAATATACGCAATTTGGTAAAATGAGTCACATGATTGGCATAGGGTTTTGCAAATGACCTTTGATCAAAACTACACTTTAGTTTGCTAAACCAATAGAATTTCCAATTTCATTAGAAGTCACAAATGAAACTTCTTGGACACTTAGACTTTGAGATCTTCAACCAATGGTAGACCATTTTTTGGACAAAGCTTGCCCCAATAAGTGCAAAAGAAATCCAATGTGATGTCTCGCCTAATTTATTTTATAGGGCATCTTATGTTCAATCTATGATAGTGGGTCATTACCATGAACACCCTATGTTTGTTTCAACTTCATAAATTCCTTCCATAGCATCCTATGCTTTAGGCAAAAGAATTCAACTTTTTTGTTCAAGCTATTTTAAAATATCCTATATTTGAACTCACATATATTTCTAATACTAACATCAAATGATCCCCTTCGGTTTCATTTCACGAATTTGTCTAATAAATAAAATTTGCCCGAAGCATTTTATTCACAACATTTTTTTTCATTGAGTTTTTATGACTTTTGGAGTACATCAAGGTAGTGTGACAACACATTGACCATTTCTAAAGGAATTCATTTAAACTATTAAAAACAACTTTGTTTTCAAATTTTTCCCAAATAATTGATTAGATTTTCTACCTATATATTTTTGTTTTGAAAACAATCAATCAAATTTTTAAAGGTGATTCTTTGAAAGTTTGGAAATCCAAAGAAACAATGCAAAGTAGTGCATTGTGATAGAAAAATGAAAGTACCATACCATGCAAATGCTCAACAAGCCTCAACAAGCTTTTGTTTTCTATGCCAAGACTCTTTTGCACAAAAAGCTTTTGTTGGTGTTAAAAATTATGAATTTAAATCCTTGACAGTCTAAATAGCTACATGTTCGTTATTACAATCTTTATGTTCCACAAAACTAGCACTACAGTTTTGTGGAACATAGCCATTGTTTGCACTTGGAAGATATTCTAAACTTTAGATTGCTCTAGGGCCCAAAGCTTATCAATGTGTTACTGTAAGTAAATCTAAGGGAGAGGCACCCAATGGCGTCCCTATACCCAATGCCGTCAGATTCTACAAAGCATAATCATTTCAGACTATAAATGTAGGTAGGCAATACATAGCTTATTTCTTTGACCTAAAATAATAAGCAATCTATAGTCCCGCTACATTTACCTTCTAGAATGAATGGATGACCTAAAAAGGGACGGCATTGGGTATAGGGACGCCATTAAGTGCCTCTCCCTTACAGAGTTAATAATGAGAATTTTGAGTCATCAACTACGCTTGTATCCTATGGAATACTTGTGAAATCCTCCAAGAGTTTAGCCACTCCTACAAATTTGATCTTACGTAAGGAGTGAAGGGAGAGAATGGTCTAGATCACTTCCAGGAAAATCTGACCAACAGATTGGCTATTGGGTTACTTGTGTGATTTAACGGCAACTGACAACATTCCTACATGGCAGCAAAAATAAAAACACAGCAAGCAGGAGGGTGCACACTACCAGCAGCAAGTTTGTTGTAAGTAGAACTCCAGTACTTTGAAGCTTTATTGTACGCTGCTAAAATGAGTCCGTTCTGTAGAATCCCACAGAAGCATTAACACCGAAGGTGCCTAAATGGTTAGAAGTGTCAACTTCCAAATCTTTAGGAGTTGATAAAGCTCAAAGGAAGATAACAGACTTTATCAATCCTATTTTAAGCTTACTTTAATGACCTATGAAATTCCAAAGGCTTTTGTTTTTTGTATTCAAACACTAAGAATTTAAGACTTAAAAATATTGTACTCTTGAAGAATGTGTTATTATAGGAAAGCGAGAAATAGATGATTAAAGGAAATGGAATAAAATGGAAACTCACAAAATCGCCCACAGAAGAGTGCATGGCAATGCATGCACGCTCAAGCACGTAGAGATCCACAGCTTTGTCTTCTGGCAATGTTGAATTATAACCCAAACCGAAATCTATAAGAACCTGCCCATGAAGATCACAAGCAACAAAACAAGTGTCAAGATTTGGAATAAAAATATAATAAGGAGTATAGGAGGTGATAAACAGGTTCTAGACCACCTTCGTACCTAAACAACCCCACCTACTATTACATACAACACTACACTAATGATGTTAAATAGTGTATCCACACTACCTATTTTAGAAATGCTATAAGTTTTGACTCTTCATGAATATTTTTACAAAGTGCATGGATCCTAATAGCACTATAGTTGGGAAAACTTTGTACCTATAGTTGGTAAAAATATTCATTAAGAGTAAAAACTTATGACTGTTTTAAATCAATTAGTCTAGTTAACACTATTTAACATCATTAGTGTAGTGATTGTCATAATGGTAAAGAACATCAATAATCATGTGCATTTTGGGCCTCTAGGTTGTGACATTAAAGAGGTGTGGGTGTATCATCTCAAGCCTACTTACACTCAACAAGACAATCCTTCTAGCACATCTCACTATATACCATTAAAATTTCAGGAAGATAGGAACATTCATAACCGCCACCTAAAGATCTTATACAATGGATGCTAATTCATTAGGAATGTAAACTATCTAAACATTTGTTTTGAAGTTGGTTTTAGGTCATCTCCCAGTAAAAACTCGAAGCTTCATAATTTTTGCATAGAGTATGCAAATAGTGAACTCTTTGGTGCATTGGAACCCTCTATCACTCTAAACCCTAAACCCTTTAACCCATTAAGGACTGGTCGACCATTTTGTGGTCGATTTGGGTCCTTTTTGGTTTGTAGAGAGAGCATGTCAATGAATTTGATGATGTGGCGAAGGGGACGGGTCTAGGGAATTGGGAAGTGGAGAGTTTAGGACAATAACAAGGCCAATGTGAGGTGGCATGTGGCCAAAGGGTTGAAAAAACCAAGACAACAGGGGCTGAAATTACACCAAGATTTGCTAAAAATTCCTACTTCACAATGCACCTTCACCAAAAAAATTTATGCTAAACCCTATATCATGTGCAACACTTCCATCAGTATGGTTAGATCTCCCATAGGCACTTGCATTCAAAAGTATTAAAATTGCTCCCAATTGGCCATACAAAGGATTGCCCACCCCCCAAATCAACCACGGTCCTTAATGGGTTAACACAAGAACACATAAAATATGACCAAATCTAACCAAATCTAATGCAATATCAGTAACTAGGCTCAGCAACATTTTGCAACTTTGGGTGTCCCTACCTCCTTGGAAAGAGGATAAAAAATCATGGAAAAAGAAGTTACCAGTCGGCCAGTGTTAGCACAGACAATCATGTTGGAGGTGGTCAGGTCGCCATGAATCAAGCCCCCATCGTGCAGTTTCGCAATGGCCCTGCCAATCTGTCCTGCTAGTTCCTCTATCTTTCCATCTGCACAGACATCTCTACATTATTTCAAAAGTGTTGCGAATATCTATATAAAAAAAACTAAAATACAAACGTGCACGTATACGCAAAACCCCTAAAACCTTGCACGATGGCTGTATACTGATTTTACAAAATGTACATCACCCCAGCATCATCACTCATGTTGGTTTTAGGTCTAAGTTTGCACCCTCAAAACTTCTGCATACAATATCCAAACAAGGTAAACTTTGATGCATCATAATTCCCTTGCAATCGCTAACATGAATTAGAAAAGGATTCATTCTAATGATAAGAACTACACGTAGTGCACACAGTATCGCTTTTAGGTGTGGTGACCTTAGCCTTGCTCAACAAAACTTCAGAATGAAACAGCACTTGAAAATAACACCATACCAGGACTTGGGAGAGGTCCTGACTGCAGCAAGACATCTTTCACCAAAGGCCCTTCTACGAACTCGAAGGTGAGAGAATTGGTCACCAAGTCCACAGCATACAAAGCCGGGGTCACCACTCCCAGTTTACGAGCCTTGCTTAAAGTGCGAGCCTCCTGCACATTGCAATGGTTTTGTTGCCTACTTGGTCAAATTGCAATGTAGACAACTTGACCAATTTGCAACTTGGAGCAAGTGTCATGCAATCTAGCAATGTATGCACGTTGCAAGTACGCAAATTTGCAGTCTATGTCTATAAACCCCAAGGCCTAACCCTTGAAGTCGACTGGGGAATTGTGTCAATTGGACACTACACAAACTGTGAAGCATAGCCTATGGTGGAGGCTAAAAGAGTAAAGATTGCGCGTTCCATTTATCGTAGATGTTTCATAACAAGATGGTATTCACAAAATTCCAAGATTTTGCATTGTGGAAGAAAGGAATTCTTTCATGTGGGTGAACAAATTATCACAGGAAAATTGTACAAATTAAATTTCAATTCGCACACTGCAAAAATCCGGAGTGAGTTAAGACTTTTCCGTAAAAACCTAATATAGATTGCTGCAAAAGGGTTACAAAACAAAAGCATACCCCAGCCAGACGCTTCTGCGTGAGCTTGACATCTAGAATGGGATGTCGGTACTTCTTCGAGAATCGCTCCTTGACGATCGCTTTCTTACCCAGAAACGTGCTCTCGTACACGCGCTGTCACAATGATTTCCATCCCTCAAATTTGGAACGCAAACCCAAACAGCAAAGAGAGAATCCAAACCCCTAGCTATGGAGTAAAAAGAGAAAGAAGAGAGTCTACTTACAGCTTCGGCACCCTGCTTGTACAGGGGTTGTTGCAAAGCCTCAATATCTTTGCGGTCCGCCATAGCTCCAAAACTTACGACAAAACGATCCACAACGAGAAACTTCAGCGAAATCAGCGATGATGGAGATTGTGGCATACTTCATTAAGCAAGATCATTCGTTGTTGTTTTGTGTTTAGGCGAAGGGATGGCCAGTGTCGCTCTGGAATTGTACGCCAGCGTACAAAGGCTGGAGCAGTGCGTACAGCGTGCAGAGTGTCCTGCTTCAGCTGCAAGCCTTTCTGCTTCAGGAGGATCTCCTCTACGACTTCCCGAATGAGTCGATGCAACAAACGGTGGAGCGATCAAGGAGCTTCGTCTGTGAAGGTTGCGGACATGCAGGCTTAAAACCCGTCCCTGCATTTCCTACTTCGCAGGACATTGAGGTTACAGTACGCACCAGGGTAAAGAAGTTCATAATTAACCCAAATCGGTCACTAACTAAATCACATCCCCAGCCTTCAAAGCCCGCTTCAAAGCCACAGGATGATGTGGCTGCTGTGCCGGAGGCTCTGGTGACAAGTGAGTGGAAGACTGCGACTTCAAGGAAGAACTCTAGATCCCTGGCGAAGAAGAGTGCATCGAACCAGATAGTTATTGCTCCAGATCTTTCTCCAGCAAAGCCGAGCATCGAAGTAGCCATGGGCCACTTTGGACCACTTCCCCAAGAGGCGCTAACGACAATCATGTGCATGCTGCCTACCGAGGATCTGAGCTCTATCTCCAGGACATGCCGCGGGCTGAAGGSCGCCAGCGAGGACGGTTACTTGTGGAAACTGCTGCTCCACCGCCACTTCCCCGCCACCTCCCTCCACGCTGCTTCTTTGGAGGATTGGAGGCACGTCTTCCTCCTCCAGCAGAACAACATCGTCGAGAGTTTGTGTTGCTCCTACACAAAGTGCACTTTCGAGGAGGAAGTTCTTGGATTCCCGATCTCCTTCACCGTTAACCCCCGCACGCACGACGTCGACTACATCCAAGTCCATCTCGACATCCTCTCCCACGGGGCGTACGCGAGCGGCGTGCGTAACGCCGCTGACAATCAAAACTTCAAGCTCCTTCTCCCTCTCTACATCACGGAGGAGCACTTCGAGCGCGCCTTGCCGATGATTCAATCTACCATTGYGGAGCTTTGCCGGCCTCTGTGTCGTGGACTCTCCACAGCTTTTCGTCCCGAGATGGTCTTGGACGTGATGCCCAAGGTGCTCAACACCATGGTGGTTTTGCTGTGCGACAAAGGAGTGAGTGCCAGCGAGCGTGCCGTCGAGGGCTACTGCATGATGCACCGTCTGTTTCTCGCCCTTTGCCAGAGGTTCAATCTCTGGAGCAAGGCTGAGCAGGAAGTCATCAGGTTCCGAAAGTCTCCAGGAGCTCGGACGAAAGAGCTGTGCCCGGATCTGGGGAGGCTCATGGCGCGATTCAGTGTGTGTTTCTCGGAAGCCACGGCGTGGAAGGAGATTGTGTGCCCCCTCACAAACGAAGTCTTTGACCGGACAGTCATTTCGATTTGCAAGCATGATCCGTCAGTTGCAGCACACTACGAGCGGGCAGGTAGATCGTCGTCGGTCGTTGATGAGAAGCTGTTGCTTGCAGCGTGGGAAGGGAGTCGAGTTGCGTTGAGGTTGAACATGTTTCACGCTGGTTTTCTGCACTTGTTGGCGCGTCCAAGTGGTTCCTCACTGAAGGAAGTCACAGCTGGCTACGACGCGTTGTATGGCATGCCCTCGGCGTTTTTGAAAAAGCGGATTCAGGATTTCAGTAAGAACGTGATCACAACTGGGTACGACTGGCCGTTTTTCTTCCAAATCATGGGCATGCAGGTCCCGACGAAGGTGCAACTTACCCAGTGGTTGGGGCAATGCTGGAAAAACTCGCTTCGGAAAGGCTACCACAAACGGGGGACTCAGTTTGAGAACATTCAGAGCCTAGGAGTGTCGACGATCTTGCTCAAGGGGGAGTCGTACAGTGCGCCAGTGAACATGAGAACAGTGAAGATGCTGGAATCATGGCGCTGGTCAGGTGGTGAAATKCGGTTCCTGGATGCTTCGTGCTTGTTGTACGATGTYAACGGGCACTTYAAGGAGCTCGTCGACTATCGCCGCATCGAAGACCAATGTAGAGCGATCCGACACTCCGGAGATGAGATTGACCGCGCGAATCAACAAGGGACTCACACCATCGAAATCGACCTCGCAGCCCTTCGCTCCGACTTCAAAGAGCTCTACTTCACCATGAGCGGGTTTGCCGGGTCGACGCTGAGTGATTTCCGACTACCGTTCGTGCAACTGAAAGATGACACCATGGACATGGAGCTCTGCGAGTACACTCTGGAAGATAAGACCCTGTCCTCGCACACTTCGGTCATCATGTGCCGGATGTACCGGAGCGAGGCTGTGGCGTCAAGGTGGGAGGTGGAAGCTCTCGGTCACCTGGGAAAAGGCTCTGCGTGTAACTACACTCCTATCAAGAATAGCATCAGGCAGCTCATCAATGGCCGAAGCAAAACCTCGACGAAGAAACCCTCGAATATCTCAACCGAAAATGCTGACGATACACACAACCCAGATCTCGAATGACAYTACTCACAAATGGACTCACTAGCTTTGAAGTGCACTCTCACATGATGCGTTCACAGCTCGAGATGCGGTCGTCCAAGATCGATCTTTAYCAGCCGTGTTCACAAGGTGCCAGATTCTCAGGATATCTTCAGGGAATGCATGCGCAAGCTGGACGTACCTATGATTGAGATCAATTTTTGATAAACTTTTTTTGACATTTTCTCATTAGATACAAAAACTTATCAACGCAAGAGAAATGACAGTTTTAAGTGGGTTTTTTTTCAGAAAAACGGCCTAGGTCCTTTAAGGTTTAAAGTAGTTATTCACAAGATTTCTTCACTCTTCAAATTTTTTATGAAATTAAGCATTATAACTTTCTCACAAATTTTTACATGATACCTTAGCAACATAGCTTCCTAGCCACTAAGACAACTTGCTTCTTAACCCCTGAAGGGCCAATGGCTGTGAACTTGAGCAACATAGAAATTTTGGAAAACTTACTACAAACGAAATTTTTATTTTTTTTATTTGAAATTTTCACACAACATGTGGACGAGTATTTTTCTTAAGGCCCAACAATTTTCATAACTTTTGACGACATGGTTATTTATGGTTTTTGTATGATATATAGATTTTTTTCTAAGCTGGACAATCTAGGCATATCAAAATAATCACTTCTTTGAGAAGCAAAAATTTGAAATAAGTTTTGTAAATATATATATATAATTTTTGAATCATTCCATTTTGATTCATGAGATGAAAGATATGAGGCATTTAAGTTTTCGGGCAATCATGGATTTTTTGCTCTAGAATTAACTTTGAAATTCTATATTTAAATCAATTTTCAATGTTTTTTGAAAAATATAAAATCAAAGGCTGTAGATTGTTTATTATAACATTACAACCATTGGAATTGGAAATTTTCAATTCCAAAACTAAATTCTTTACAATTTAGTATCTTAAATCATTCTCTACTATTTTTTTCCTACATGTTGTACAATTTCAAATGATCTAAGATTTTTAAAGCATGCAACCAACTTGCCTTGAAAG
Source organism: Pleurozium schreberi (assembly GCA_006891605.1). Classification (NCBI taxonomy): domain Eukaryota; kingdom Viridiplantae; phylum Streptophyta; class Bryopsida; order Hypnales; family Hylocomiaceae; genus Pleurozium; species Pleurozium schreberi. The sequence goes on along the minus strand of VACF01000487.1, from coordinate 3,628 downwards.
ATTAATCGAAAGAAGCACCAACAACATGAACATTTTTTTATACAAATATGACCTTGCAAAATGCAACTGCTCTGTTTTTTGTAAGGTCAAATAAAGAATTTTTTTCAATTCAAACACTAATATCTAGCAATCCATAGGGAAAATTTTAAAAAAAAAATTTGCACATCTTTTCAAACCAACGCACTTCAAGATACTACAGTTACAAGTGTCAAAGATGTTTTTTTTCTCAAATTTCTTACCTATATTAGAAATGGCAATTTTGGAGAGATTTTGGTGAATTGAACTCAAAGAACCTGAGGGGGTTTAAAATTAATTCAAGTACAAAAAATTGTTAACAACTACAAAATTAATGTACTAAAATCAAGAAATACCAAAATACAATGAAAAAAAGGTATCATTCATCCAAGTTGTTATTACAATTTTTAGATGAATGTTGCTACTTTTATCTWAAYCGGACTCATTTACCTTAATCCTTGACTTGACCTCCAAACCCAAAATTGTGTAATTTGTTGTGTGATTTGTATATCAAGGTTTTGGTGAGTATTAGGGTTTGTTGTGCGTGAGAAAAATATGTTTTGTTTCTGAGAGATTGTGCATTAGAATAGTCAAAATAGCAAAGCAAAACACTTTGCAATGTCTATTTACAATTATTGACAAAGAAGAGATGCAAGATTGTGTGGAAAGAGTAGAATTTCTATGAATTAAGCAATCCTTTAATATATGTGAAAAAATTATTTTTGGAGGGAGAAAATCAGGTCAATGTCTAATTCCCCAAAAATTTAGGCACCCTTCATGTTTTGACCAAGCTACTAGGGATGGAGGGCCGGGGTGAACAAACCCCTCACTCTGCTCCAAGAAAAAATCGATGAAAGATTTTATTTTCCATCCATGATAAAATTTGCAAATTTTGAATTCATATTTGCAATGAGAGGCCCCAAATTAGCAAGGAGGGGTGTACATGGTAAATTAATTAAACACAAAATAGGGAGCTTTTATTTTACTTGCACCCCGGGGAGGGGCCTCCTTTTGAAAACCTGAAGTGGTTACGTTGAGCAGCCTGGCTGAGCTGCTCAAAGCATGCCCGTGCTTATAACATCGTGTGTGTAGAAACTGTATTGCAAATCCTGTACCTGAAACCCTAATTGCTTGATATATTCAATCCTCTTCGATCAAACCACCTGGGGTTCWCAATGTCTTCGCTACGACATAGTTTGAAACTTTGAACGTGTGAAAAATGTATGAGAGTTGCGGCATGAAAATTCCTGTTTCTGTCAATGAAGCAAGCGATCAGCGAGGGTTTAGGGTTTGCAGGGTTGAGTATGGCTTGAATGCATAACTTGGTGCAGCAATGGCGATGGCTGTCTCGTCGATGAGCTTCGCCAGGGGAGTGCATCCCAACTATTGCAAATCTCATTCTAGGTCATGGGAAGAGCGAGTCCGGCATGCGAAATTCGATTTTAAGGAAAGTTTTAGACCCCTCATAGTTTGGAGCCCATGCCTCGAGAGTGGCAAGAAGATGGAGACATCTATCCATTGCAAAGTGGATTCAGCTTTCGGTGATRGTCCTCCGAATTTCGGTTATGGAAAGATGCTGAGCGAAATCAGCAGCTGGGGCATCGGCGGCCCAGCCAAGATGTTCGTGGAAGTCACAACCCCGACCGAAATGGCGTCCGTGCTCAGGTTTAGGGTTTAGGGTGCAAATCCTTCCTCATTCCCTGGTTTGCAATCTTTTAAATTTGAGCGTGGCATCTGCTTGCCTTGAAACATGCTTGTCTTGCGGTTCTTGGTTTGGCATCATCTGTGCATGAATTTGAGCTTGATGTTGACTTGAACTGCATTCCGTGGTTTGCAATCTTCTGTGCATGAATTTGAGCTTGAAATATGCTTTCGTTGTATTCCCTGGTTTGCAATTTTTGTCTAAGAGTTTGAGCTTGACTTTTGCGTGTTGTGCATTTCTTGATTTGCAATCTTTTGATTTCGATCTTGACTTTTGCTCGTCTCTTTGCAGGTATTGTACAAGCAACGATGTGCGGTGGTTTGTGGTCGGCAAAGGCTCCAATTGCTTGTTCGATGACCGTGGTTTCGACGGTTGCATAATCCTCAACCGGATTGAGTTTCTGGAGAGGCTCTCCACGGGGTTGTATCGAGTGGGAAGTGGCTATGCCTTCAATATGCTAGGGGTTCAATGCTCTCGAGAAGGCTTTTCGGGCCTTGAATTTGCTGGTGGAATTCCGGGCACCGTCGGAGGAGCCGTGTATATGAACGCGGGTGCTGATGGTCAGGTGTGATGCATTAATTCTTGTACTTTCTGTTTTTCTACTTCTTGTCATAAGGTTACTACACCTAATGGTGAGACTCAGTTTCTGTTCTCGTGATGATCCTCAAAATCAACATGTACTGTCGTGCAAAATTTCAAGRTTCAGGGTGTTACACTTAAGTACTTGTTTTCAAGTAGGTATCTCTACCTTACTATTCTTGAAAGGAGCTGATTAACACCATCTGCTAATTTAACGATGAAACAGTATATCTAACGTGCTCTTATTCTCTGATATCTCTACCACAGCCATCTTACATTTTGAGTTTCTAGAGTTTTTGAGGAGGAGTCCCCTCCTGACATGAATCACTTCAATAGCTCCCGGCCAGTAATCCCTGGATTGACATTCTTGGTAAGACTTGTTAGCGAGTGGAAGTAGTCTGCTATTGCCACCATTTTCRGCCATAATGATTGAATGCAAATCGTATCCTATATTTTTACGCATTGGCAGATGTATTTATCCAAACCATGTCTTAACACTGTAAGATGAACAGGAAGAGCATTGTAAGCGTAGAACACGCTAAGAATGTTTATGGTGTTAATGGTGATCATGATTCTCTCCTTGTTGCTCAGAATGCGCCTGTATTGTATACTAACCTTCCAATAGGAAACAGGAGACGTTGTGCAGAACGTGGAAATTGTAACAACGACTGGCATTGCGCGGTCCCTTTCTCGAGATGGTGGTGAATTGAAGTTTGAGTACCGCACTTCCCCTTTTCAGAAGATGAGTGACTCGGCTGTTATTGTCGCTGCCACTTTCGAGTTGCAGCCCAACTCCGACGCTAAGCAACGACAACGTATGTATTTAGAGAGGTCTGATTATCGTCCTTCTCATCCTTTTCCTGCTATTTTGCTCCTATATCCTACTCTTTTTTGATATTTTGAATCATTAGTGATAGTCGATTTTTCCATCCAGTCTAGATGGCGAAGGAGACTTGGCATTGAGGAAACGTTGCTTGATGTAATTCAATCAATTTCTTTCTGATGTTATGTTGCAGGCGSTTTAGGACACAACCAGTGTCTGAGAGGAGTGCAGGCTGTGTTTTCCGGAATCCAGGAGCGGGATGCGAGTCCGCCGGGGCTTTGATTGAGCAGGCTGGACTGAAAGGAGTGGCAATCGGGGGAGCCCGAATTTCTGAAAAGCATGCTAATTTTCTCATCAACGGAGGAGGCTCAAAGTCACATGACATGCAGTCTCTGATAGCGCTGGTCAAAGAGCAGGTGCACGAAAAGTTTGGGTTGTGGCTGCACGACGAAGTCTTGTATGTTCCCTACAACCAAGAAAGCTAGTTTCTGTAAAGGCCAAATGGAATG
>VACF01000486.1:0-76578 GCA_006891605.1 Pleurozium schreberi | reverse complement strand
TGTGGTGAGTTACCACAGCCCAAGGACTTAAGAGAACTTGTGGTCTTCTAATGCCCTCAAATCTCATGTAATGATTAAGATAATATGCAATCCTCACATCACACATGAATCCCCCAGGTCTAAAAAATCCCGTAAGTTTCACCCACAAACTCTGCAATTCTTTTAATTTAAACAAATGTATTGAATGGCTATCACATGACATTGCAAGTGGAAAGTATATTATATGAGTCAGGGTCTACTTTTTTTTGAGAGCATAGTATGATACAATCTCAAGGATCCAATAATTTTCAACTTTGAAAATAAAGCGCATATATTAGGATGAAATTTGTAGGCTTCATTGGAACCCAGAAACCACACTAAAATGTCCGGATGCCTTGTGATCGTGCATCAAAAAAATTTATTATGGATTCCCTAGTACTACATGCACCCAAACATTTTTGTACTGTGCCTTAATACCGTGTATCAAAAGAATTTCCGATATTGCTCATATAGGGTTTGCACATAGACCGTTAGGAGATCACTTGACCATAAATTGTTTATGTAACTGTTACAAACCTCCCATGGTTTGTAACTTCAAATCACAATAAATTCTAAACACAACACAAAAATACTTATTAAGAAGAATGTTTCAAAAGGAGCTCAAACCTCCCGACCATAGAGAGAGATCCATCTCCAAAAGAGAGTCTTTTCACCCCCGAGCTCTGTCTTATATAATGAAGACTGTTAATAAAAATTGTTTATCCTTAAAATAGATTAGGACTATTTTTCAGTCTTTATCTTTCTATCTTTGGCTCTATCTAGAACCATCCACTAAAATAAATTCCTAGTTACACTTCTCCAATTATATCTTATCCAAATCATTACTTATCCAAATCTCGATCTTCAACTTGGAGTTATCTAACTCCAAGTTCCAACACACTTGTGTTTATCCAATGCATTAGTCATCCAAAAAGAGTYGTCTAACTCCACTACATAAATCCATCATCTGCAGATAWCTATTTCTAGGCACTCCGATGCCTTTGTCATCCAARTGGAGTTGTCTAACTCTAGTGTACAAATCCGCCATTTAGAAATATCTATCTTCAAGCAATCTCTACTTATCCACTAGTGTACATTTCATCCATCAATGCATTCATCCATCAAAGGATTGACAAAAAGCATGATCCAATCATCATCTCTTTCATCTATCAATGAATCTATCCATCCAATATTGTAACAAGGGTCTTTCTATTAATTGTTAGTTATTTGTTTATTAATTTAGAAATTTAGAAATTGTTGTTTAGTCTCTTCTATTCTTTGTTGATGTTTACTGGTTTTTTTTAACTTTTTGTTGTTTGTTATTCACTTTTTTTTATACCTTTTTCATTATTTGGTGGATTGTTCTATTCATATGAGTTCTACATGTGAGTTCAGGTAGTTCATACAAGTTCTGCAAGTGAACTTAGGTGGTTTATGTATATTAAGCAAGTGAATTCAAGGAGTTCATGTGAGTTTTGCAGGTGAATTTAGGTAGTTTAGGTGAGTTTTACAAGTGAGTTCAACGATAGTTCATGTGTGTTATGCAAGTGAGTTCATGTACTTCAAGTGATTTTGTGGTTCAACATCAAGTGATTCTAAATTTTAGGGTGCTTGTTGCTTGATTTTGGTTTTGTGATTTATTTTCCATTACATAAGTTTGATTCATTTTCAATTGGTGATTGGCTGCAATTTTCAATGGAGCAAGAGATAAAAGTATTTTATGGCTTGGAGGCAAGATGTGGTTTTAGACATAGTGCAGTCATAGTGTGGTAATAAGGTAATCATAGTGTAGTCATAGTATTGTCATAGAGGGGTTAGTAAGTTACATTTCCTTGAACACTAGTTAAATAAAAACTACAAATGTAGGCATTTATGCTTCTAGTATATACTCTAGTGAAACTAAAACTAAACTTGTATTGCTAATCATTTGTCTAAATTAAATATCATACATGACTCCAAAGTTCAAAACTACTATTCTTCTGTCATGTGTTTAGGTCATTGTTCAATCATATGCCATTCACAAGTATCTTTATAAGCAATTTTATTCAATTATATGATGCCTACATGACTAGCAGCACTAGTCATATTTTTAGGCGTAGTACCCTTGATCAAGCAACACCATTGTGAAGAATGACTCCTTGAGCACATCCATGACTTTGGCAATCAATGCACCTAACTCAAAAATCACTAGAAAATAACTTTGCAGCTTAAATCATGACTACCAAATGATTCATATATAGATGATCTCAAATTTTCTAACTTAGCTTCAATATCATTCAAGATCATCTCATACTACTATGTTTTTAAAATTGGGGTCATGTCATTCTATCATCATAATTATCTGTTGTGACTAGTTACGTAGTTATAAACACCAATTATTTATAGCATTTTTATCACTAGTGTAAATTTCATTGGAAGATCTCTTGATGGTAGATGATGATCAAGCTATAGCATGAAAGGTATTTGGAGATCTCCCAATAATAAAATCATAAATTCCTAGCTTCTAAACCCAAAGTCAGTGCATGCCAATATGCCAACATTAGATGTTTTTTCAGCCCCATAGGAGACTGTTTCGGGATTGTTCCCCAAAATTGTTTCCTCCATAGGAAATCAACAACTACTGATATGAAATTTTAAATTTCAAAAATTCAAAAAAGTCTAAGTGTCCTAAAAAACCAAAAACTGATTTAAATTTTTTTTCTCCAATTTTTTATAATAATATTTAAAAATTAATTTAAATAATTAAATAACTAATATAGTATGACGTATTAGTGTATAGATCACGTCAAGCTGCCTACATAGAGAATTCCCAAAGTTTCCATTAGGAGATCTTCCATTATAGGCAAACTAGAAGAAGGTAGGTGATGCATATCATCAAGAGATTTTTGGATATTTGTTATCGGTATAGGTCCATCTACACTAGTAGAAAAACATGTCCTTAATGACTATCCTCAATGACTAAAAAGTTTCCACAATGACTCATTTGTAGTCATTGTGAACAATTTTCATTCATTTGGAACAATCATTTATAGCCTGTTTTCTACTAGTGCTATGATACATAATATTGTCACTCGTTAGAAAATATTGGGAGAACTCCGGATGTATTATACCTGCAGAATTTTCTACAACTTAGAATTGAACTCTAATAATCTTATATTTCAATTCAATATATCAATAAGATAAAAGAAGACCTGTCAGTCACATTCAATCTAATTGTTGTATGTGACATTGTGCAATGACAACACTTTGAGAGGATGGCCTTTCGACTACTTACCTACAAAATATTTTGCATTTATGGACACAAAGATAGATACCTCTCAATACAAACGTGACTACTACCAAAGAGCGGTTTTTTGATGCGACCAAAAGATTATAGTGTGGAGCCTTGAGTAGAAAAAATTATCTAATGGAATTGTTGTGATTTATCCAAAATTGAGCTATATGGCCAAGGCTCACCAACGACCGGATTGAACGTTCTAGAGACGCAAGGACTTCACAACTTCATTATGCTTCTAGTGGTTTAGGAGTAGGTTCCCAAGTCCGATGAACCAATAAAGTACGGGTTGATCCTTGATTGTAACGGCACATTTAGTCTCCAAATGTGCTAGACCGTTACGCAATAAAGAGTGTTAATAAGAGAGATGAATCCCATTTCTGGACTTTGGATGAAATAAAAACAAAATGGGATATAATTGCCTAGGAACGGCAAGAGTCAAAACCACCTATTCTAGCAACCGCACTAATACTTCCTACAACATCTCTCTATGGCAGGCGCACAATTTTATTTACCAAAGCATTTTTGATATTGCCCTTGACTATGGTATGCAGGCATAAGAGAGGGAGTTGGAAGACGGGGCAAATTTGTCTAAGAAGATTGACAACGTTGAGAGGGGATAAATTGGAGAAGAGGACGACACAGGTGCTTGAGATGACATCTTGCTTTTTCATAGGGTTGAAAATTCTATTCTATCGTATTGAATAGACTTGTCTCTAACAAGATGATGTTTACACCTGCTGCAAATTGTGAGTGACCCATGGTATTGCTACCAAAGACATCGAAAGAGGTGTGTCACCAAAAGTATCCAATGGCCTTAGACTTAAATGGAGTTTTTGTTTATAGGGTAGTGTTACGGCCAAAAATATGGATTTGTTGTTGGACTATGTCCTTGTAGATGCCTCCTTTGGTCCTCGAGACATCATTTGTCTTACTCAACAAGTATGCACGAAGTCCACATATTGAGCTTTCATTGCGCCAAGTAAGCAATCTTCTTGAAGGATCTTGCGGCATTTGCGTGCTTTGGGGGTTTAAAGAATATCCTTTAAAAAAATGTTATTTTTATTGACAATAGTCCAATTAAGAACTTGATGAATCCTCATCAGTGTTGTTTTCCCTAAACCCTTTTATGGTGACATAGTTACATGACAACTACTTCAAAGTGAATTTGTTGCCTTGACTTAATGGTCTTTTTGACTCAAATGAAGTTGTACGAGTGTATGTAAATAATAATCGTTTGGCAGTCAAAATCTAATGGACGCTTTGTCCAGTGAGGGTTTTTTAATCTTGAAGGGAACCATGAAACAATAGTTTTTCCTCGCATGAGGCTTTATTGAAAGATCTCTCGATGTTGAACACAACACTCATGGAATTCTATTTAGATGATGTATAGAAGTGCATATTGTAAATGTGATTGTAAATGTAGTTGTAAATTATTGAGCAAACTTTCTTGTAAAGTGGTAAATTCTTAGGAGCCCAAACATTATTGACTACAAAGCTATAGTATTCCCATACTTTGAGATAAATTTTATGTAAATGAATGCACATTGACGCCCATTGTGAACTATATGACTCTGATCTTTGGTCCTTGGTTTCATATTCCTTCTTTCAAGTTTCCATCCAAAGATTTCGCAGCACTTCATTATGCGTACAACATTCCTCCAATTTTGAGTACAAATGCTTCATTACAACATTACTAACAATCAATGAAGTCCTTTAGAATTGTTCTTATACTTGGGTGGCCCTTGGCATATAGTGGTCACCATATGCACATACATGGCAACTTCCTCGCACCACTATGCAAATGAGAAATACTTAGTCATTATATCATGATATTTTGTTTTGCAAAATTTTCAAGAACCACTCTGAATGGAAATGTTGAGTCACTTTCCTATGATACTGTATTTTTCGTGACATGGTTGTTGCAATCCATTTTTATTGGGAGATCCCTTATTGTTTGGAGGTTCTATTTTTTTTCAAAAACTGCTCGTTGTATTGATAAGTGTTCTGTGCATTGAAAGTAGTGTTGTAGATTTTCCTTAGAATATTGATAGACCAGGTGGTTTTTACAATCTTTTTTGACACTTTGTTGAACACACACTATGGCCTATGGTTGCCCATGCATATTTCTACTTTGGCAAAGCTTTTTCCGAGTCTTCTTCTGCCAAAGACCATGAAAGGGTTTCTCTATATTGCAGGTGTTGACAAACCTAGCAATAGCGCCTCCAATCACAATTGTGGTGAAGTGATTAAACATCTCTTAAATAGTTCTAGACAACAAATTTGTTTTCTGCCATGGCTAGTTCTGAGTTTTCGACTTATGTTGCCGTCTTCGACTTTCTTTTGAACCGCAGGTCCTTCGGGTAACACGAAGTTCGCGAAGGGAGTCGACGCCAGCGGCAGAGTGGCTAAGGTGAGGAAGTAACAAAAACACGAGCGGCTTTAAYGCTGTATGCATTGGAAAAGGCGCCGTTGACAATTTCTTTGCTTTCTCTCATGATCTGAAGAGTATGCATCGGAGAGAAGTCGTWGTAKCCCTAATTTTACMTTCTCTTGTTAAGAGTGTGTGCACCRGAGAAGTCGTATTTGGCTTGAAGTTTGTGTTCTCTTCTYTTAAGAGTGYAAGGCGGAGTTGGAGAAGTCTTGGTTGACTTTGTTGTTTCTTAGATCTTTGGACGGTGCACTGASCTCCTCTTTAATTTCTGCAGGGGAAGGGAGTTTACCAATTTACGAAGAAGTACGGAGCGAATGTCGATGGTTACAGGTAAATATTGTTCCAAGTRCGAACATRTATCTTCTTGGAAGTCGATCGTAATCTGCGCTTGCAATTGTACGAAGTGTATTCAAAGCAATCATCGCTGAGATATGTGTTGGCCATGTTTTTCTTGCAGTCCGATTTATGACACAGACGAGTGGGCCAGGTCCGGAGATATCTATGCTGGAGGTAAGCAACTTGCTACGCTTCCCCTCAGGCTCTAGTATTGATAGTGAAAAGATATGAAAAAAGATTCTTGATGTATTTCTCGTACAAAATGGCCGTGTCACGAAATATCCTAGTTACAATGAATTGAGGATGTATTGGGGGAATAATGTATCTGTCTGTTCCTGCCGCATGCTGTCTTCGGCGGAATTCCTACTGACGTTTTGATTTGCTCTCACTAATGGCAGGGCAATCCGGGCTAGCCTTGTGGGCCGCACTTTTGGGAGCGCTTTTAATCGGCGGCGCAATACTAGTGTACAACACTAGTGCTTTGGCTCCGTAAGATGGGAGGATAGTTATACCTGTATATTTGTGCTCATTTTAATCATGATTTGCCATGCTTGTAAAATGCGAAAATTTCTGCATGCTTTATATAATTAATGACTGGCTGCAATTTGAAGCCGACGCCACATCTATATATTGACACATGTATGGTTACTTTCAATTTTCCTTTTTTTATAATTAGCACGTATGAAATTGGATTTTATTGCAAAACTTTCGATCATTTAAATTTCTTGTTACACATGGTTTTGGAATAACGGGAGTAAATGTAAGTTACGAGAGAATTAAGAATTTTCTGCTTGCGAACACTGAAATGATATGTTTGCCATTCGTAATCATTCACGACTTGTAGTACTAATTCGCATTGTTATATGTAATTTGTCTATGTAGTAAAATATCATCTCTCACGTATTCGGCTGAGTAATATAGTATTCCTACTTTGTGCTCCAATCTATCTCTAATGCTCACTTTGTAGTCATTTTCATCATACTCTGATCATGTGCACACTTTATCCGCAAAATTTATTTTAATAACTCCTAGATTATCAACTTGGAATACTGACGATGCACACATCTTGCGTGCAATATGCGYAASCGTTCTCCAGCTTACGTTGCTTCCACTCCAATAAAAATCACGGAATGGATTTTCTCCAATTGGTTATCTGAAAGGAACGAATTATTGAAGAGTATCACTTTTAACTCCTAGTTTTTCTGTCATCCATATTTTGGGTGTTGGATGAAATCAAACTATCTAGGTTTACACCCAAAAGTTCCATTCAAATTTTCGATAAGTTATGCTTGACATTTAAACTTCTAGATTTTTTCTAGATTTCTCTAAACTTATTCCAAAGAAAAGATTAGGGCAGGTGGATGAAATTAGATTATTAAACGTAGTGGAGAGAAGATTTGCATTGATCCCTAGCATGACACCGTGGATTACAGTGGACTGATGGATGACTTCAGGTCACACTAGTATCTGACCATTATGTTATTTTCAGTATTCATCTAATTTTACTTTTCTTAATGAAATAGGGGTTTAGTAATTTTATGTGTTCTAGCATATTTTTCCTAATGAATTAGTGGTTTTCATATTCAAAAATCCATCTAATATTTCAAACCTCCAATCACAAGTTATGGACAAATTTTAGAGAGAATGTTTGAAATTGTTAAAGAAAATGGCCTTTTCAAACCTCTCTCGAATTTGCCTATAATTTTTTATTAGAGGTTTGAATTCTCAAACAGACTTTTGGAGATGTAAATTAGCTAGATTATTTACATCAATTTAGCTCAAAGTTTTTTGAAAAACTTTATTCTTCACTATCTAAACAAGATTTAAAATTCTATTTAACCACAATTTCAACTTTCATTCACTTAACTACGCTTGGTTGAGCTCCTTCTAATCCTAATTTACATCTCATATGGATTGTCTACTTCCTATTAGGGCTTTTTTTTCATTTTTTACGAAGTGCCACAATGGTGATATTAAATGTTATAGTGTTGTTCCAAATTACAACATTCATTCACATATTGGATGTATACTATCATTTTCATCCACAATTTGGCGATTACATCTAAGATATTTTTTTAAATTCATAGCTATTTGGGGATTTCAAAGTTTTTTGACATTACTTTTGGCATTTTTTAGCCAAATTATTTTTTCCAATGCAATTTGAAATCAAAAAGCCAAAAAAGAGCCCTCCTTCCTACTACCCCACTTGTTTAAAGAGCTTGTCTTTTCATCTCTTTAAACATGAGAGTAAGTAGCAATGTGGCATTCAAAGTTCAACTACTAAATATACTGAATTACTTAAAATAGATTGCTAAATTTTTAAAATTACATTTTAGTGTGGAAAATTTTATTTGGAAATTGTAATTAATTATTGGCATCAATGTATTGATTGTGCCCTATGGATATGGTGTGTGGCCGCATGGTAGCCTTGCTTGTGTTGTGGATTCTACTTATGTGGTAGCCCATGTGGTGTATTTTCTAATAATAATAATCTAACCAAAATTAATCAACATTAAAGTTTTGATTATTGTCCAAACCAAAACATCCTAACCAACATATATGGGTTGATTTTCATGTTGTTTCAAACAATGTTTTTTTGTAGTGAATGTGGAAATTATGATAGGGTTTGAGCAATGGAGCATGACAAAGAAGTTTTTGCATCCAAACTAACTTTCTCTCTTTAGTCTTTACGTTGAAAGTTTATACAAAATGGATTTGACTTAAGTGTTGACGTATTGGATTAGGAAAGCGGAAAGGCTTTTACATAGACAGCTTCTCCACTTTCTACTGTAAATAAATATTTGAAAATCCACTTTAAGGTGAAAGCACCCAAAACCGATCATTTAAGCAATTCAGCATAGCTAAAGGCAACATTTTTTGAAAATAATATTTTTGTAGTATTAGCGAGTGAAAATCATGAATATTAATATAAATTTTTATGAAATTTGTAGAATCCAATATGGTTGGTTTTGACTCTCTACTCTTCATGTTTGAAAATGTGTACAAATTTGAGAGAGTTTCTTATTTTTCAAATTTTCAAATAAAAAAATACAAAATTTTCTTTGGATTCCAAATAAACTTTTTTTAGGGGTAAAATTCCTTCCTTCATCTTTTTATAAATTATATTCTCCAAAAACTGCCTTTTTTAAAGTGTCTTAGTTGGGTTCAAGTCATAATTTATTAATTGGTGCATAATGTTTTTGGGCAATATCGGTCCTTCACTACAATATTTTAATAAGCACATGTACCACATGCAAAATTTATGCGCACCAACTCCCGTTCCACATCCCTTCAAAGGAAGTTTATGATGCTTGTGGAAGCAGCTGCCCCTTTTTGCAGTAATTTCCTTCTGGGCAGCGCCATCCCTGAATCCAGTTACGCTGCCCGCAGTCGCTGGGGAGAAGTCCGCTGACGTAGCCATCCCGCGTTTTTTTTAACGTCACCAAAAATTCCATGTAATGTTGTGTTTGACGTCACTGACGACACGTGACATTGCTAGTGACAACAACACGTTTGCACCCTTTTCTTGACTTGTTAGCTTGGACATCATCCGAGATCGTAAAATCCGGCACGCGTTTTTTAGAAAACGCAAAATGTCATTTAAAACATGTACACGTTTTTTTGAACGTCACGTGTTTTTGCAAAAACGTAGTCAAAAACTCAAGTTTCTTATAGTGCCACAACATGATTCTTGCAATTACAAGAACTTTAATCTTACCTATTATGTTTTCTGCAATTCATTCCACCACCAATGTAACTACCGTTGCAATCTTTTAGCAAATTTCACCTAATAGTTCCAACAACATCCTCATTCATTAGGAGTAAAGGCCATATTCGTTAAATTGAGACTCTTCCCAGATTTTGAGACAAAGTGATAGTTATTGAAAAATTCTTTTAAAAAAAGAATAATTGGAACTAAAAATAAATAATTCTCAAATAATGGTCCTATAATGAAATTCTAAAAATTGGTGTTATTACTCATTTATAAGAAAATACTAGTAAAGAGATGAAGTGGTTTATCTTCGAGTCGAAGATAAAAATGAGACTGCCAAAAGTCTCAATATAACGAATATGGCCTTAGTAGGACATTTGCAAACCCTTTGCAAGATTATAGAGGTCAGTGAGACTAGAGTTGTATCAACATATAAGATTAAGGTGAATATTTAGACGACCCCCTTTTCTAATGACAGTAGTGCAATACGAGTCTACCGCAGCTGTATCCACCTTACATCCTTTGTAAGTTCTTTTTCTCCTAGGAATACATCTCTCCATCCAATCATTTGTCCATACTCTAGCATACCTTCCCTATCCTCCAACATGAAAAATTCAAATCGTCTTCTACATCACAAGAAAGACAAAGATAGCGTACATGACATAGACAAATGGTCGTTGATCCATTTAGTTTGAGAGTGCCCAAACCCTCTTTCTTGTGAAAAACAAGCAATTATTTACTTATCAAGTGAAGAGTTCATTGACATCTATGTGGAGGTAATTTATTTTTTGAATCAAGAAAGACAAAACTTACTTGGCATCAAGGGCAGTCACGGCTCTACAACAACATCGCATGCCCATGTTCTTGGCTCTCTATCCAATTGACAAAGCTTTCTCTCCATTGCACATCCGCTAAATAACTCCTTTTCTAGTGACAATAAGAGCAATGACTACAAAGACGTGCCTTCTGAAAACAATGATGATCGAGGGTAATAGCTATGACAAAGAGAGCAATAGACTGAAGCTACTACAAGTGACACAACAAAGCGATGATGATGGTGAAAGCTCTTGTAGTAGATTAAAGGTGATGTGAGTGATGTGGCAAAGCGATGATGATGGTAACAACTCTTGTGGTATATTGAAGGTGTTGTGAGTAGCACGACAAACGATAGAGCATTGAAGCAAACTATGGGGCACTGAAAGAAGTAGCCTAGGAGATAGTGTGGTTGCAACATCTTCATGTGATGTGAGTTTCAACAATAGGCAAATTAGAAAATAGATGAAGATGAGCTAGTTGTTGTGCCACCTCCTAGCCAAGGTCTAACCTATTATAGATCCAAGGCAAAGTACCTTTGTAAGGACAATTATTCGCATGATAAGACATGGCCATTGCAAGACACATGTGAAGGTGTCTCATCCTTTCTTGCTTTGAGAATCAAAGCCACAGTTGTTGTAACTTTAGTCCCTCCATTTAATAGCTTTGAACTTGTAACTTTAAAAACCAGTAAAGCTTATGATTCCATGCGACTAAGTTTGCATCTGAGATACAAGAAGCCAACAATAGCACATATAATAGAGAACCTTATATTACTTGGATGCACCTTTCTTTACAACAAGTTGCCTTCACGTTTGGGTGTTTTGAGATATTTTGGAGAACAACAACAATGATGCAAATCAAAGAAGTGAAAAATTATTATGCATCCATTGTTGTAGACAAAAATAACTTGAAGAACTAATGGGCATTTTAAAAGAACTTTTCTAGCCATTTATTATTGTATWTATGGAGTGAAGTAGGTGTTGAACATGAGATGTTACTAGACAAAAGAAGAATCACTTTTCTTTGTCAAATTATATCACAACTTTTGACTAGGGACCATTTTGACAGCATATTTAGATGTCTCCATCTATCTAATATAAGCATTGCCAAAAGAAATGTACGGATAAAAGAGGTGGATAAAATTAGAAAAGTGAAATGGCTATATTTGGTGTGAGATAATGTGGGCACTGAATCAACAAGTCATTGTAGATGAGTCTCTGGTAAGATATACATGACACCATAGTCCTATTAGGTTGTACATGCCTAATAAATTGGTTTGTTTCAACCTCAAAATATGGTCATTGGCAAATGTGTTGGTGAAGTATATTTGGACTTTTCAAGTACATTGGAAAAGATGTCAAAGAGACATTATGATGGAGAAATTGGAGAATCTCCTATGAATGGACAAGGGGATGTAAGAGCTCGTGAAAGGATGTTGGATTACAAGGGAAATGGTGGTGAAGGCCCTCAAAAGAGATTTGCATGGATACGAATACATTCATCACAAAGTTTAGAACTTGCAGTTTGTCAACAATGATGAACAAAGGGCTTGGAGGCTCTGGTTTGTCCAACTAACTTCTCATCCTTCCAATGTAATACTTGAATGTTGAAAAGACAACCATCCTTTGTGACCAATTTCATGAAATTCTAGTGAATGATATTTCTAAACAAAGATATAAGCAAAACCAACAGATATTTTGTTAAAATGGCAATATTCATTACGCCATTTTTCCATTCATTTTCTAGAACTGGTGTAGATTTCAAATTGCATGGTCTCAAATCCAAGAGTGTTGTACATTTCAGACTATATAGTCTACAACTAAAAGTGCCAAATTTGTGGAATACCACCATTTTAACGAAATATTTGTCAACCGTGCCAAAAGTAAAAAATGGATTAAGATGTTTATGGGTTCATTTGCATTGCAGGGATGCTTCCAATGATATTACATGYATGGTCCATGCAGCAACTGCTTGCATAGCACACACGGGTACAAACGGATGACACAAAACGAAACTGGAGTTTGAACAATAAGTTACCGCTCCAAAATAAAAAAGCATGGGACAATGTACCCAAAAGAGGCAGTCACTCCACGGTAAGGATACGGTAAGGATACGAATACGGAAAGAATACCAAAACAAATTAACCCATATTGATTGTCATGTAAGTTCTGTTTCCAAAAATATAAGCGTGGGGGTACTAGGGTTTCCAGATTGTTTTCACATTGAATTATTTTTCATTCCCCCAATAAAATTGGAGGGGTTATGAAAAATATTCCAATCTGAATTTTTTGGATACATTGTTTCACAATGTACCCAACAGAGGCGGTCACTACCTTACCCAAAAGGACTACACCTTTGATCTAGTCATGCATCACAAAAGGCCATATTCGTTATATTGAGACTTTTTGTAGTCTCATTTCTATCTTTGACTCAAAGATAATCCGCTTTATCTCTTTACTAGTATTTTTTTTTAAATAGTTAACAAAACCAACATTTTGAATACCATTATAGGATCACTATTTGAGCATAATTTGGTTTCAATTACTACTTTTTAAATGAATTTTTCAATAACTAGCAATCTCTCTCAAAATCTATGAAAAGTCTCAATATAACAAATATGGCCTTACAAGCTAGGCTCGCACTCTGGACAATCAATCAACTAGCAATCGACCTTCAATTCCCTGCCCCGAGATTTAGAACCTCCATATGCTTAATTTCAGATTTTGAGTTGCTCAGCAGCTCAGGGTGTGTTACTTAGTTCAGGGTGTACAATCATACATAATTGAATACAATGTTAACCATTCTATTGATAATTATCCGTCGTCCCACGCTCAGCTGCCCGTCTTTTCCTTTCAGCATGCCAAATGTTTCACTTGCAGGTCGTTAAATCCTCCATTCGAAGTGGGCCCAGCTAGCTCAAATTACCCTAGTTTAAAACGCTGGAATTCTTTATTTTTCACATAAATATTTTTTTGCAAATTTTGAATTCATAATTGGAATTTTTAGACCCCAAATTTGCTAAAAGAAGTTTACACCATACCTTAGGGCCACTTCACACTACGACACAAGATCGAGAGTCCGTCGCCCTCAAAATTGCCTACATGGCGCCGGTTAGTAATTGGTCCTTCTACCATACATAAAATTCCATCTTATTTTGTACAGCACGAACCTGGTACTCTCACACGGTAGGGTACATGGCAAGGTGCTGTGTGATATATTTGAAGTCGTTCAAGCTTAACAATGTTTTGACAAATTGTGAAAATAAATGTGTTGCTTGAAATTAGTCCTTCAAATAATTGACAAACTTCCACAAGAATCTTACCTCATTGTGCCCTTGACATAAAGAAAAGTGTGTCAAATTGTTAGCAACGTACCTGGCTAGCTACCTCTACAGTTACGTGTAATCACTACCTCTACAGTTATGTGTAACTTAGTTCAGTAGACAAGGACAGTTAACCCCTTTACGCTTCAATCCACAACATCTAAAACATGCACACTACAATATTGTATGGTTGAGATCTTCATAACTAACTGAAATTTAGACTTTTAAAACTTACAAGGGGAGGATGCTTTCAAGCATAGTTGGATCTTGGGCGTTGAAGGGTTAAGATTGTGTTAGGAATTTTCTCAAAGGTTGAGGACCAATGTCAAACAATTTTTTGGAAGAAGTGATCAAGACAAACATAGTTCCTAGATTCGAAATTATGCATAAATTAAACGCAAGACATTAAATTCTCCTTTTGAGTGGGCCCAGAAGGATTCATTGGAGGTAAAAGTAAAAAAAAAAACTACTTTGAGTTGTGTCTAAGGGCCGCTTCACACTATGGCTGTCCAAGTTGAAAGGCCGAGGAACTGAGCAATAAATAGGCCATAAAAACTAGGAATTAGAGCCTTTGGCCGGCCATAGTGTGAAGCTTCCAAAGGCCAAAGTCCAAGCCCAAAGTCCAAACCTATTCCATCTTTTTTATTTATATCCTTTCTCTCCATATTAAAATCCATCCAATTTTTGAATTTTTTTGTGAATTGTCAACCATGTGGCAATTTTTTCAAGTGGTAAGTTGAAAAAAACATGAGAAAGGAGTCAAAAATGACCTTGGAAAAAAAATTACAGCACATGCCCTCACCATTGAACAAGGAATATGAAGGAAGATATGTTAGAGGGACCCATTTTTAACCGGCGCCCCATTACCAATCAATAGGGTGTTGTATTTCCGACCAAGGCGGAACAAATTTCCATTTTCTCCTTGGAATGCGTGTTTTTGATTTTTTCAAGGTTTGGACCAATAAGTTCATGACACATAAGTGAGCAAGAAAGTAGAAAGCAATGAGCGGGAAAGTAGTTCTTGAATGATCGGAATTGGATGACTCTACATGTTGATCATGGGTCAAGCCCAACTTTGGCCTTTCAAAATTTGTAGTAATTTCATTGTAAGAGATAAAATTACCAAAGTTTTTGCAATTCCCATCATTTCAATCAATGCACCTCTGAAAATATTTGCTTTGCCTAACACTACCCTAGATCATGTCCATAATTGCTTATTTGATCGGTTATGGGTCCCTTTACCATAAATGGAATAAAAAGGTGGGGTTAGAAATTGAAGGGAAGTAAGTACATTGAATGCTAAGATTCATGACTTTTCGTAGTGGAGACTAGGGTTCAAACCTCATTGGTGTGAACACCACAAAATAACAAAACAACAAAATAACAAAATAACAAAATAACAATCTAGTCCAATTTTATTTTTTTTCAAAATTTGACACTCTCAATTAGAGTTTGGGTCAGCCAAAAATGGCAACTCAACTTTGATTGAGACTATGTCGCCATGTACGCATTTAACTCCCAAGTAAACGGTTTTGAGGGCGACAAACTTTGGATTGTGGCGCGTAGTGTGAAGGGTTGAGAGGTCAAAATCTTGGATTTCTGAAATTTAATTGGTTGACATTGACGGACTCTCGATCTTATGCCATAGTTTTAAGAACTTCTTACATCCCAAAGCTATGGTTTAGATTGTGGTTTTTGCTCATTTGGATATTGCTGCTAACTGTCAATTAAATGAGTTCTATATTCAGGTTAGAACTACCTGTTTCATTCTCTTACCACTATATTAATGATGGTAAATAGTGTTACCCATACTGCTATAAGTTTGTAATCTTCATGAATATTTTTACTGAGTGCATGGATCCTAATAGTACTATAGTTGGGAAAACTTTGTACCTCTAGTTGGTAAAAATATTCATTAAGAGTAAAAACTTATGGCTGTTTTAAATCAATTAGTGTAGGTAACACTATTTACCATCATTAGTGTACCTGTCGACACACGAGCCAATAGAAAACGTAAGGTGAAACTGTTACCAAAAAGCTAAAACGGAATGTAACAGCCGAACCAATATCGCAACAAACACAAAGCTCATATCGTAGAGTATGATGCACTCAATGAGTTCATATGAAAAACTTTTGAACATCCGTTCTTTCAAGGAACGTACACTTGCAATCAACACGCAAAATTCACCTTCCCTGAAATTCTACTTCACGACAGGGACCCCGCACCTTTGAGTGCAACTTCCGTTCAACTCATTGCGCCAAACCAGCTCTGTACACAAAATTATAGACAGTGTCACTGATCTACCTTCTCTGCACCAGTTGCGACATTAGGAATCCTCAGTTCCTTCAGATTGTAATGTCATTCTCCCAGCAACACTCATTCAATATATTATCAGCGTGCTACAAGTTCCCCACGAATCCTCAGCCTGCACAAAAGGAACATATGTGTTAACCACAACTAATTGCAACACCCACATAAATGCTAACACTTTAAATCTTGCACAATAAGAATATGCTTAAAAGTTAAATGAAATCACAATCTGCTTGAAATCTCTCTATCTTTAATTCTAGACCTCCAATGCTTCATGTGATTGAAAAATTGGGTTCAAAGGTGTGCAATTAGTCTAGAACGGTAGGTTATACTCCATTAATTATTAATTGCACTTATTTGTTGAAGGTCAAAGAAAAAACACAACACGAATTTTTGAGTTAGACTTAAAAAGGATAACCCCTGCTGATTTCAAGAGCATGCACCACTTCTAATTCAAAACTCATGTAGATTTTAGATCATCTGCCAAAAGAACTTCAAACCCTCCCAACCTTTGCATAAAGTAGCCAGGTAGCCAAATAACGCATTCAAACCCTCATAACTTTTGTGTTTTTTAAACAAATCACACAACAATACCCTTCCAACTTTTGCATATGGTAGACAAATCACGCATTCAATCCTTTATAACTTTTGCATATGGTGGCGGAGTCACGCATTCAAACCCTTAGAACTTAAACTTACAACTTTTAGCATATGGTAGACAAATAGCAAAACAGCACATTCTTTGGTACATTGAAATCCTATTTCAACTGTTAACAAGAATATTAAAATTCTGAACCTTTCTAGTAATAGAAAATATGATTAACGACAAATCAGGATTAGTTACCTCGTGATTTAAGAAGCTGAATGTGCAGCTCCAGCACCCGTAGCAGCCACTTTAGCGACCTCTACCGCAGGAATCTCAGCGTCCTTGTCCGCCTGCTCATCCGCGGGATCGACGAAGTTCGGGTCACGCTCGTCCACATTTGTGGGCGCAGAATTTCTTCTTGGGGGAAGGTCCAGAGACAGCGAGGACAGGAGAGGGGCTTTCCATTGGCAGGGAAGGTGGGGTGGGGACTAGCCACTTGGTTCACTGACGTCTTGACACTTGGCTTGCATGCGGTTGGAGATTCAAAAATCCTATCCATGTGTCGTTGGCTTCGTCAGTGCGGGGACTTGGATTGGGGAGAGTTAAGAAAATAAAGTTTAAGTTTAACTTAAGGTAGAAGCACCTAAAGGTGATACTTATTTAAAATTAGCAGATCTTGAGGGTAGCTATAGAATAACTTAAAATGATGTGTGGTTGTTAGGAAATGGTTTAAGAAACCAACAAAATTGGTTTCGTATTGTTTGGAGCTTGTATGAATATAGTATAGATTTTTGGAAACAAGTGCATGGATCATGCACCTACTGTGGACACTAGACCAACACCAAAGCGACTCATTGTAAGCTTGAATCACACTCGGGTGCTTGACTACTTTTGGCAAGAGTGTCAACTTTTTGAAACCCCACCTGTCTACTTTGGATCCACTTGCACTTGGATATAGGTTTTTTTTTAGGTGTCAAAGGAATTACATTTGGATGTTGCTACCTTATTATAGATCATCCCCACCAAGGACTTCCCTATTCCTATCCTCTTCATCTAGAAAGATGGAAATAGAGAAGCAAAGTTGCACTAGTTCTTTCCCAAAAGCTCACTATTTCAAGCACTTTAGCTCAAAAAGAGAAGTAAGGTGAAAAAAATATCAAATCAGAGAAGTACACGTCAAAGAAACATGGTGAAAAGATGATAGAAATTACTGCGTTTCAGTTGCCAAAATGTCATCCCATGTAGGGAATTCAACACACGTACACAATCCTTATATTTTTAGGGATAAAGGATGTTGGAGAGGAGGTCTTCTTTCCTGTCCAAATGAAACTCATCTAGATAGAAATACGGATCGTCCCTGGTGGGAATGCTCTAAACTTCTAAGCGTCAAGAATCTTCTCCACAATTGGCAATTTCAAAAAAATTCATCGTAGAATATTATTTGGAAGAATATTTTGGAATTGAGATACAAAGAAAAGTTGTAGACTTTGAGCTTTAAACTCTATTCCGTTTGGTTAGATTCACCAATGCTATCACAAGTACCTATTTTCAAATTTAGAAAGAAAAATTTCAAAGTTCCTTTTAAATTCAATTACAAGCAAAATATTATCATTTTTTAAGTAAATTTGCTAGAATAGATTTGAAACAAGGCTCTCTTGATATGGTGATATTTTGAAGTTTTTTTGTTCTTTAAATCTATAACCTCATTTTTGCAAATCCAATTTCAAACTAGAATCAATGCAATTTTGGCTAGGTCAACCACTTAACATACTTTCAAAATTGTAATTTTAGAAAAAAATATATAATTTAATAACACCAAATCCAACCATTATATAGGACAACAATTTTGTAAAGTATCTCGACCAATTACTTTCATCCAAGCAATAATGAGAAAATTAATTGATTTACAATTTGTTCATCATTATAGCGCTTTAGGAACAAAGTAGACTAGCCTATTACCACCTTGTTTTGCAATCTGAATATCTTGGGGCCAAAAGTAGTATGAATATATACTTTTACAAGTGTGAAGCAAAAACGCCCTTTGAAAAAGACATAGAAATTGGAAGGTAATAAGAGCGAGCTGTATCAATCACTTCATATAAAAGCTAAAGCATAACAAAATTAAAAGGTGCAAAAACAGACATTGGCATGGATGAAGAGGGGTATCATCCTTTGTGGCAGTGTTTTTCATCGTTTTCTCAGTTGTAGTTTTCTTTTCCCTTGGTTTGCGCCCTTTCTTCACTAGTGCAACCTCTTCTGGTTTTTCCTCTTCATCAAGAGACTCGTCCTGTGTGGCTAGTCTAGGATGGTCTTTAGCAACCTTTTTCTTAGGTCCCTCCTAAGCTGGCGCAAAAGTTCTTGGACACTCAAAGTACGAAGGTCAAGCCTGGAGTTCTTGGACAAAAAACCCTCGTTATTCAATCAATGTGAACATACAACTGTTCAGAGATGTGTCAAGCCATCCTCCAAAAAGTTTGGGCATAAATTTCCTCTCAATCCCACCTTTCTTAATCAACTCTCGCTTAAAATATTTGTAATCAAAGAGTAGGTATAATGAGTGCAATGAGAATGGTTTGAATATGGAGTTATATAATAGATTTGTAAAGCAACTCCAATTTATACAAATAAAAGTAACTAAAATATTATATATACCTATATAAAAGTCATTTAATAGAAGTATCTGCACCTTCTTGATCTGTGAAGGGAGACTTTGAATATGAAGAGTCCTTGAAAAGCCATCCCAAAGTATGACTCCATAGCAAAATACGCCATGTCTCCATATAGTCTCCAATTATGTCTAGCTCATCATTGGCACTCCAATGAACTACAATGTTCTCAGACTTGATGATGCTCATACATTCGACTTTGGCAACCTCTTCCAACTACAATAAATTCATACAATGTTGATTGAAGACATTGTCAAGGCAAAATATATTGTGGTACAAGAATAAATTAATAATCAAAATGTTTATTGGCTGACAAAAATATTAATCATGTGAATGAAAGAAAAGGTTAATAATATACCTCAGCCCAAAAAGCAGCCTTAGAGAGCCAAGTTTCTAAGGTCAATGTATTGAAACCAAGGGCAGGAAATCTGAAGCCCTCCCTAGAAGTCTCTGTGGAGTTCCACCATCTAAGCCAATGAGCTTTGTGGTTTGGTTGAACAACACACGTAGAGATCCTTTGAAGTTTTTCCAATGACATCTCAGGCTTCTCATTGATGCTGTAATGCAGGTTAATCTGAAATTTCAAAGGAGAAATGTTTGATCAAAATGAACACCATAAATAATCATATGAAGCATGCATTTGTAGTGAAAGAAAAGTTGAATACCTCTTCTAAAAATCCAACACCATTTTTGGGATTTGCAATGGCTGATTGCTTATCAAACTCAATTCAAAATCCCTTGATAGTTGCAGTGGCAGCTTGAGTCATGGCATCATAAACTCCCATTGTAGTTTGATCTTGCGGCTTTGTTTTCTCATAGTATGCTCGCCTTGTTGCATCGAAAAAAGCAACAATCTCTTGCTACACATCAAAAATAAGAAAGTCAATATTAAATGAACTACATAATTTAATACAAATAAAAGAATAATTGTGGTAGGTATAAGACACTCACTCGATGAAGAAATTGTATGAAGACCTTTGACGTCAATGGATACCAAGCACTTGGCAGTTTTTTATTTTTGCATTGATTGTAATCTTAATCACTTAGAAGACCTTTGAAGTCTTCCAGTTTCAAATTGCCATAGGTACTCATCTAGTGCAATTGTTGAACCAAGTTGCTTTTTACATGAGAATGTTTTGTAGACGTGAAAACACCAGAAGCAATTGAATGCAAGATGAAAGAATTAGGAAACATGAAATACTACAATATAGAAAGTCACCAAAGAAAGTCTTGAAGTTGAAAAACAATTATGTTACTAGAAATGAGAACTCACCAATTGATGTCATCCATAGCCTCCAATAGAATGCACATGCGACCATCTGGCACTAAAAGCCTAAAATCAACTAGCATATGCCAATTGTAATCATGACGGTGATACCTGTCAATGTAAGCACACCAAGCCGCCAATCTGTGGTTGCCATCCCGTACAAACAACATATGGTTTGCCAAATGTGCAATGGATGGTTGAGACTGCAGCCAAAATTCAAACTCCTCGTTTTGTTGTATCCAATGATTATCCCATGTCTTTACGATCTCTAGGGTCGATAGCTTGCAAAGTCTCTTATCATTTGTAGTTGACACATAAAAAACACAATCATCCGATCAATATCCATAAGTGAACTCAGCTTCCAATCGTTTCACTTGACTTTGAAGAAGAGGACGCACCAACGGAAGGTCAATCATCTTGCACAAAGGAATATGAAATTGAGATGCTGGCCCACCACCATAGAATAGCATACTTTTGATGATAACATTGTAGTCAAATTTTTGACCAATACGCACATCTCATTCCACCTCCTCCATTGTTTGTCCTTCAAAATTGGGATGTATGTCTTGACTTCCAATGATGGTCTAAACCTACAATGAATTGTATCTTCAAAATAAATTACAATTAATACTTGAAAGTCATGGAAAAGCATAGAAAAATGAACTTGAATTGTAGAACCAAAATAATTGATACAATATGCACACACCAAAAATTGAAAAGGTATGTAACTTGAGGAATAGTAAGCAGAAGCTCAGAATCATCATTGATGACAGGCTCAAACCGCTCTTCTTGTGTAAACCCTCCATCAACATCCATGGAGCTCTATATTGTGATTGAAGTGACGATTAGAAGCTTAAAACAATAATTGAATAAATGGAAAGAAAATGAAGACAATCACTTGAAATTTAAATAATTGAGAAGTTGATATGATACATGGTAAGTTCTGAAATTGACACATCTTCAACAAGGACAAAAATCAACCACCCAAACAAGCAACGCTTAAATTATAAATAGAAATTGAAAAAGTGAAATATGAAACAACCTAGTATAATGACCTCGTTAACGAGGCTATGTTTTACAACCCGAAATGAAGACTCGCCGAAAAACAGAAAACAAGTATTCTAATTTATTACAAATTCATTGAGTTCCAAAACAACCCCAAATAGTGACCTCGTTAACAAGAGCATGTTTTACAGCCCCAAATGAAGACTCGCCGAAAAACAAAAAAAAAGTATTATGATCTATTACAAATTCATTGAGTCCTAGAACAGCCCTAAATAGTAACCTCGTTAACGAGGCCATGTTTTACAGCCCAAAATCTGAAAGGAGACACTTTGAACTAATATCATTAGAGTAAGACTCTTTAGAACTTGAATTAGCCACCTCGTTAACGAGGCGACATATTGCAACACAAATCAAAAATGAAGGAAGGAAAACCCTAAACATGCACGTCAATTTCTAGCATTGGAATGAGACATTAAGCATTTTAAAATTGATGCTTTATCAATGAGGTGATGTCCTTAAGCATATGCAGGTATTAAAAAAGTCACAAAATAGCACCTAATTGGAAGTTTCGGTGGTCTGAATTTTCAAATCACCGACGCCTCTGATGCATTCAAGGACATCTTCTCCGCCTCCGGCACGCTCCTCTCCCGCCTTGCACAACATGCCACTTTGTAAGTTTATGGTTGTAACCACAACAAACAGCGCTCATGAAAACACAACAATGCAAAAGAAGTAGAACAATGCAAAAGAAGTAGAACAATGCAAAATCAAACCCTCAACTTGCCGGAGAAGGTTTGGAAAAAAAAACAAAAAAAAACAAGTATAAAATCGGTAGATGTAGGTCAAGGGAGTCTCTTGAGTAACTTTTGTGATTTTAAAGATTTTAAGACCAAATTTTTTTTATACATAGATTATAACCTCACTACTCACTCTAAATTTTTCGGATTCTTTGGACTCACGATGGATTTTATAGAAATCATCAAAGTCTGCTAAAAATACAAAGGGCAAGATTTGGCCAAAAAAATTTCAACTCGATAGATTTCAAAGAAGATTCCAATATGCTACATTTGTTTTCAGGCCGTAAGTACTTCAATAATTCTCCAAATTTTATATACTATATACCGTTGGAATCGTCTTTGCAAGCTATACAATCAAACGTATACTATCTAGTGCATCTCTAACAAAAAAACTATTCACATACTAAGTCAACTCTTTAAATCTCATAGTTTTATTTGCACCTATAAAGAGCAACACATACCAACTCTAAGCTTCATGGCATTGTGTTATCCTCCAAAGCACTTGATTGCCATCTCACCTCCTCACTTTCATCCACACTATCAAGCTTGACAATATTTGTTCTCTCACTATTTTCTTTCAAACTATCCTCACATTGAAAATGCCCAACTTCAACTCCATGGTCATCATACGACAAGGTACGAATAGTACTAGTAATCTCAGCGCCATTCGCTTTTTGCAAGCATCTAAGCATCTTCAGTTTTTGTAATTGCTTCTTGCTAGAAAAAAAAAACTGTCTCACGTCTCTTTCTACGAGAACCCTCTGGCATCCCTTCTACAAAATAAACTATAAGACAACTAATTCTATTTGGGGGATTGGGATTTCAAAATCCCTCCAATATATAGCACCTCTAGAAGATGATGAACGTATTTTCATCCAATTCATTAGAGCTTCTTGAGATAATACAAATTTTACTTACCATGACATAAACGGTAACATTTGTCATCATTTCTTTCTTATTGGTGGTAATTGCATCTTTTACCTTTGCACGCTTCACATATTCTATGAAATTTGAATTACCCTCTTTATGAGTCAAGTAAGCTTCATTAATTGCTTTGAAAGCTATCAAATTTACGAAAGATTTATATGGCCCTTTCTGATATACAAAATTTCAGTGAACTGACAATATTACATTCTAATTAGTAACGGCTACTCTACGTTTCTATCTTTTTGAATTCTTTTTATATAACAATGGGGTCATTGTAAGAAACATTGTGCATTTTGTGGACACTTTTGTAACACGCTATTGTATTGTAAATATATATATTATATAAAACATGTGTATATTATATGTTTTTGAAGATTCTTGATTCGGAGGAGAAACTTATCGATGACGCTTCCGTTAGCTTCAAAGTGACGCTTGTTAGCTATGAAATTGTTTTTAAGGTGAAAACCTTAGACAAACTTCATTAGTTCGACATATTTCTTTGAGTTTTAGAATTTGGGTTTGGATTTAGAGTTCGATTGCAAAATGTTAAAGCAGCCAAACTGATGGATTTTTATGGAGTCATAAGATGTGGAGTAGTGCTCTTTATTGACTTCAGTTTTTACTTCCATTGAATAAAGGTTGGAATTTAATATGATATTTAAGTTTTTGATAATATATGTGTGTGTTAGAAATAAAAAAGTGAGAGTTTAGAAGTAGTTTATTACCTAGTTTTGACCTTAGAGACTCATTGGCCTTTAAAGTTGAACAAGATTTTAACTTTAACTGCTTTTCTTGGGACCAATGGTTGTTTGGATGCCCATGTGTGGTAGATATGGACAAGTCCTACTTATCTTAGGGGTCTAAAGGCTAGGTAGGCATGTTTTTCTTCCTCCAAGTGGGGTTTTGTGTGGAGGAAAGGAAGAGTTGTTTTTGGATTTTGATGGAGAATGTGTGTAATGAGCAAAAACTTTGATCGAAAAGAACTCTTGTTGTATGTAGAATTTGATAATGAAAATTTGAGGGTTTCTTCCTTATGAAATTGCGTTTTTTTGGTAGTCTCTCTTGCTTGATTTGAAGTTGTGAGTGGAGGAGGGTCTGTTGCTACCTACCAAAGAGGAGTGGAGATTCGAGCGACCACCATAGTTTGTAATTTTGTCTTTTTTCTTTGAAACTTTTAGGCATTAGAGAGGGTTTTTTTAGCTTTTTATAGACACTTGACTCAAAGCATTTGAAGTTGTAAGTTAAAAGTTATGAGTTGTTGAATGATAAGGAGTTTGTTGCCTTTCTAAAGAGAAGGCCGAGATTTTTCTTGTCTATAGTTTTTGGATAGTAGTTTAGAATGGTTTGAAACTTAGGAGAAAGTTAATTTATAAGAATAGCTTCCTAAAAAATTATAGAATTTGGGAATCGAAGGAAAATTGAAGGAGATATAAGAGTTTGAGATAGGAGAGGTCTGCTGCCTTTCAATTGAGAAGGTCGAGACTTTTATTGTCTATAACTTTTTAACAATATATTGGATTGATTTGAGATTTGAGATTTAGAGGGATATTAGATTATATTATTAGCTTTTCAAAATGCTATAATACTTAGCATTTGAGCTTGTAGAACATTTGTGGTACTAGTTTGAAGGCAACTGCTATTTACAAGAGTTTTTATTTAAACTAATTGGGATTTCTTCAAGTTCTTGGGTGAAGGAAGACTTCAGACCTCAGACTCCAGAATTTAGAGATTTGAAGACCTTTGGAGGTGTTGTGTGTGTTATGGCTTGTAGTTTGACTGTGTTGTTTTCATTTGTTATTCCCAGCCGGTTCTGGAGGCTAGTTGCAATTTTAATTTCAGCACTGTGAACTTGTTGCGAGCCGTGGTTATTTAGGAAGCGCTCCATTTTGTATTTGTAGCGACAAAGTGGGATTCATGGCCTACATGGTCGATCTTTTATGTTGTTCCCATTAGTGAAAGGCGCCTCTTGGTCACTGTGGATTTGAAATTTAAGAGTCCATCATTCGGACAGTTACTTGTGTTGGTTGTCCCGTTTTACCCGTCCAGATCTTGTTTCTTATCACATACCCTTACCTTGACCCTTTACAGCCACCACATGATAGGCCAACGGGAACGTAATTGAAGTTTGAAGTCTGAAGATAAGAAGATTGAAGATAGGAATCCAAAGATTCGACTGAACTCTCTAATGAATTATTCCCAGTTGCAGCCAGATATTTCGTGTATTCCCAAAGCGCGCTCCTCTTTATCCAACATTGCTCTCTTGTCCTCTGCTATAATTTTTGAATAATGAATCCAATGCAAAAAAACAAAAAATTTGTTTCTAGATATTGTGATTGTAATCGTATCCCTTATTTTTCAAAATTTTTAAAAACTCATTTCATATTTAAAAGTCAATCTTGTTAATTTGTCACATTTTGGAATTTAGGGTTTTGAATACGAAGAAGTTGTTTAAACAAATTATTTTTGGCTGAAATTTTTGTGGTATATTCCTACAGTAGGCTTACATGTTCCTACTAAAGCACATCTAAAAATACACTATTCTATGTCCTCCATGTTTGTGCAAATAGGCCTTCCTTGCACATGCACTTGTAAATAATAAAATGGTTATGACTTTGTTTTTTTGGTCAAATATCATCACCATCAAGTCCTCACAAATGAGTAATTTTTATTTTTGTAAGCCTACTCTAGGAATATACCAAAATTTCAGCCAAAAATAATTTGTTTAAACAACTTTTTTGTATTCAAAACCCTAAATTCTAGAATGTGACAAATTAACAAGATTGACTTTTAAATATGAAATGAGTTTTTAATAATTTTAAAAAATAAGGGGTACAATTACAATTACAATATCTAGAAATAAGTTTTCTTTTTTTTTGCATTAGATTCATTATTCAAAAGTTATAGCAGAGGACAAGAAAGCCCCTTTTATTGTGATGGAGAAAAGGGCCGGTGTTTCTTGCAATTATCCAATGTCATTCTTTTATATTTCCTACTCTTCAACAGCATCACTCATTTTGTGTTCGTATTCTACCTACTACATATCATTTTACTCTAGTTTCAAGTAAGTTCTTTCTTTGTGCATCAATGGCATATATTCAAGCGGATGGCCATAAAATCCTGCTAGTCCTCCCTCTCGAAGAAGATTATGTTGTTTTGTCGTCACACTTTGCTCATGTTCTATTCAAATTTGTCCAATCTAGTATTTACGTTGAAGAAGAAGTCATGTTCAAGTTTAGCCAATTCAAGAAATCTGTCTATACGCAGAAGGTAGCAGTCGACAATGGCTATGTTTAGCACCTTCGTCCAAAGCACTGTAGGATATATAATCTCTTGCAAGAACTCTTACTACCTTTGACTAAAATTCAAACACCCATTATTCATAAATCCAATAGTGACCGTCCAATACTACGTCCCGGAAACGTCGAGTCTCTCAGTAGTGGATGCTCTGAGAATGCAATTCTGTTCAATGTCAACAATGTTAAACAAGAGCCGCTAAAACCAATCATAGAGTTGTCTAGTGATTTTGAAGGCGAAACACCGATTCCAATTTTGCACTCTTTTTTTTTCAAATATTCCTTTGCCGTATACAATGGATTCATACATTCCTACTACCTTTCGGAATTCACTTAGTAGTCCTGTATCATCTGGATTCTCTTATCCTCTACTCCCTCTCAATCATGGCAATTTTTTAAGTCTATTAGATTGCCTTCGTAAATTGTCTTCGGTGCCTACTTCACGGAATGAACTTGTCCATATTGACTTTCATGCTATTGAATACCAGACGGTTCAATTTCTCTCAGTTAGATTTGATGGTGACGTTCTTTTTGAGTTGCTAACGTGTCATGGATCCACATATGGGGCTAGAACCTAGAGGCATGGAAGGCATTGACAAAAGATATGATGGTCATGCATGGTATCGCACCATGATGTCTAATATCCATAATGACCTAGGTTTAAAGCTCAGAAATTTACATTGTATTGGACACTTGATCTGTGAAAATACAAAATATGACTATCGCACACGAGCTTTGAAAAGTAATTAAACTGAGTGGATTGGGACCACCAAACATCCTTCTAGCGTAGGTTAGATTTTTCCTCCTGACTCTACCGTG
This sequence comes from Pleurozium schreberi, assembly GCA_006891605.1. Classification (NCBI taxonomy): domain Eukaryota; kingdom Viridiplantae; phylum Streptophyta; class Bryopsida; order Hypnales; family Hylocomiaceae; genus Pleurozium; species Pleurozium schreberi. The sequence continues at coordinate 48,995 of VACF01000486.1, read as the reverse complement.
CTTTGTAAAGTCTATAGACAATCTTCTACTTGTCTTAATGTTTGTAACTCGCGAATTTATTATGTACTTAAAACTGAAGATTTGTTGCGTGCTTGCATCTACTTGGGTGTTCATTTGCATCCAGTTGCTCACGGCCAGTGTAAAGAGTCTCTTGAAGCAATCACCAAGTTGATTGCTAACGAAGTGGCTATGACTCTAACAACCAAAACTTCCGCAATAACCATGGCAACAAGTAAGGAGTTCCTCAAAACATTCCTCATTCTTCATGGGCCCAGACCAAAAGAGAGGCTTCACAGCGATGCATTAGAGAATGTCATTGACAAGTTCAAGCTCCTCAACTCGCCTAATGTACGTAACATTATATCTTCTTTTTGAAGTAATAAAGGTAGAGGCGCGATTGATTGAATTCTTGACATGAAAGGACGTGCCAAAATGGAGTACATCTACAATAGTGTATTTCTAGGACAAGTGCAAGACAACGTCTATTTATTCAAAATGCTTGTAGATGGACCTGGAAGTGGAATGAATCTTGTACAACGGATGTAACTAGGCGGCAACCTTGAGAATTATTTTGTCATGTTCGATCATGTCAAGAGGGTGAAATTATGGACAACTATTGCTTGTCACGTCTATGATTTCGTCTATTACAAAGTTATGATCATTGCAGTATGTGATATACAGACTAAGGGCACTGAAGGCCAAATCTTTTTCTGGCGTTGTCTGAATAAGGTCATGGTGAAAAATGGGATGTCAATCCAACTTTCAAGGGATTCATATGCGATAGTGCTCAAGCCAACTTCAATACAGTTTGTATAGTATATGGATCATAGGATTCATCTGTTCCAATGGTGCACCGCTGTCGGGTAGAGAGATGCGCACTTTAAAAATACGCAAATTATCTGGTTGCAACTGGGAATAGTTCGCTAAAGAGTTCAGTCAAATCTTCGGTCTTCAATTTTCAATCTTCAAACTTCAATCACGTCCCCGTTGGTCTATCATGTGGTGGCTGTAAAGGGCCAAGGTAAGGGTGTATGATAAGAAACAAGGTCTGGGACGGGTAAAACGGGACAGCCAACACAAGTGACCGTCTGGATATTTGAATCCTAAACTTGAAACCTACGGTAACCAAGAGGCGCCTTTCACTAGTAGGAACAACATAAAAGATCAACCATGTGGGCTATTAACTCCACTTTGTTGCCACAAACATAAAATAGAGCGCTTACTGGATAACCATGGCTCGCAACAGGTTTACAATGCAGGAATTGAATTACAACTAGCCTACAAAACCGGCTGGAAATAATAAAAATGAAAACGAATCGCAAGCCACAACACACTGGAGACCCTCAAAGCTCTTCAAATCTTCATCTTCAAGTTTTTAAGCCTTCACATCTTCAAAAATATCTTCAAAATTATAAAGGAACTCCAACTTCACCCTCAAACTACTTAAACTCCACTCAAAAAATGAAGGCAGCAGACCTTCCTATGCTTCCACACTCATAACTTTTGCATTTCTTCTTCAAATCGAAAGATTGATAGTTTTTCTGAAAGTTAAACAAAATTTCTTATCACACCTGCAACTTTCAAGTCATTCCAAAACTCTGTTCAACTTCGATGACCTCTCAAAGTTTCGGTCCATAGATGGTAAAAGCAAGAGACTCTCTCACCTTCTCACACTCACAACTCACTCATAAATACTCTAAATTGAATGAATGATGACTTTTTAGAAAGATACTACAATGATGTACACTTCCTCCAAATATGAAGACAAGTTGAGAATTACTTCAAAAGTTATGGCTCAAAGAAGCTTCTGCTCTTTTCAAAGGAGAGCCTCGGGTCTTCTCAACTTCAAAACTCTATAATTTTTGATTCACAAGTCCAAATTCAACTTGCAAACACAATTTGGAAAGGTCTCAACACAAGAAATCAGATGCCAAAGTTTCAATTTCCAGAGATCAATGCTCAATGAGCTACATCAAATCGAAATCTACCTTCCAAACCCCAACAACCAACAGACTATTTTCTTCCTTCTTTTCTATCTACACAACAACTCCTTTTCTACACAATAACTCTACTTCCTCACATAAAAATGATCCCCTTGGGAGGAGCAAGAACATCTTATCAAACCCCAAGGTCCCTCAGGTAAGTAGAACTTGTCCCTATCCACCACACATGGGCCTCCAAACAACTATTGGTTCAAGGAAAAACAACTACGTAATAAACTACTTCTGAACTCCCACTCTTTTACCTTCTAACACACACATATATTATCCAAAACTAAAATGTCATACTAAACTCCAACCTTCAACTAGTAGAGGTAAAAATTGAAGTCGATGAAGAGTACCACTCCACATCCAGTGACTCCATAAAACCCTCCAGTTCGACATTTTGCAATCGAACTCCAAATCCAAATCCAAATTCTAAAACTCAAAGGAATACTTCGAACTGATGAAGTTTGTCAAAGGCTTTCACATTAAAACAATTTCATTGCTAACAAGCGTCACTTTGAAGTTAACGGAACCGTCACTAGTAAGTTTCTCCTCCAAATCAAGAATCTATTCAAATGAATAATATATACACGTTTTAAATACTGTATGTATTTACAATACGACACCGCGAAAGGACTTGTTTGTTCCATTGGGCAATAAACATGCACGAGCACACGGAAAAATTAATGGCCAAAGAATTTCAAAAGCAACATATTCGACTTTACATGCAGTATAAAGATGCAACATCGATGGCTAAGGCAGACAAGATGTATCTAGAAATCAAAGCTTGGGTGTATTCTTCTAGAGTCGTATCAAAACCTGTTATTCGTGAACTCGGAGATTGGCAGGCATTTTGGCACTTCCGATACCGTCAATAAGGTACAATCATGGATATGATATGATTTCCATTCTTTTTTTTTATTACCCTATCCCCTGAACACCTTGAAGAATAATCTCATTTTATATATATGCAGAATTTGACAGTAGAAGAGTTAGCAGACATTCCAACATGCAACCTGATAGAAACAATACACAACAAATGGATGCAAGCTTTTAGGAAGCGTGGATCTGACTTGTTTATTACCACGTGTGATGACTAGATTCAAGCTTTTATGCAAATGACTAATTATAGGTCTTATCTTAGTGAGGGCCCTTTTGGAAAATTGAAAAGGACCATGACATCTGGAGATCAAAAAAAAAATAGCAGATGCACTCAATGAGATGCGTGGAGCAGAAAATGTGTGCACCTGAATTCCACATTTGGAGGAGAAAGAAGTGTATGGATCTAGCAAAAGAAAATTAGATCTTCCAATCGGTTCCAAAGGTGATTCTCATCACCCCGATAAGGTTAACTTCTCTCATCCCCGGGTTCAATTTAAATCAGCTATTGGTAGAGTGCAACTTGAGTCAACAGTACAAAAATTGGACATAGTTATACCTCATAGTCAATCTGTTGTAGAAACGGATTGCGTCAGAATGGCATATGGCAAGAATTTCACACAAGTCAAGAAAACAATGTCATGCCATTCACAAATACACCTAGGCAAAATGCAAGCTATTGATTGTTAAGCAAGGTAAATCCACTGTTGCCTCTATTTATAGAGGATAGAAGCGTGAATACAAGGGTATATTAGTTCAGACCGAGGATTTTGGATTTTGTGCAGATCAAATTGCATGGTGTGTCATGGGACCTAGGCGTTCCCATGTTCTTAGCCGACCTGAGATTCATGAGGTCTGGCCTGTTTTTACAAGTACCAATCTTACTTGTACAGAAATCATAGAGCTTGAAGAAGTTGGATTTCAATTGCAATCCAATGTTCCAATGTCACTTCGACATCTTTTCACCTCATTTAGAGTATTTGAACCTGTGATGTGGACTCATCCTCGACAAGAACATACTGGAAGAATCTCTTCTATTCGGAACGGCAATCAAGTTTGTCGAAACAATGAGGCGCCTACTGAAAATCACGACAATTAGTGGGAAAGTGCACGAAATGTTACTGCAAATATTACAGGGGTGAACTTCCTTCTTTATCTTGGATTCGGTACTATTATTACACTTTTGTCTAGGATTGAACCTACCCACAAGGTTTATAACATCATGTTTTCTAATTTTCCATCTTATACTTGTTCACATTAGAGAAGTATGAACGGAACCTCCATTGGAAAGCGTGGTATGTACATAAACTGCAAACGTCTTTATTACATCTTTCGTTACTTCTGCAAACTAGATTATAAGATGAATACGTTCATCCACGATTCCACGCTCCTACCTTTAGCTTGGATGAAGTTAAGCAAGTGCTTCTTGCTACTGGAATCATCAAGACATGACAATGAGTAAGGTAATTGACAGATATTAGCAGATATAAAGTAGATACGAAGTACTGATATATTATCTTCAAAATCCCCAAATTGTGAGTACCAAAATCTTATATTTGTATTCCAATGTGTATTTCCTTTTGCAATAAAAGGATATTTTATTATATATATACAATTTTCCACATCCCATGATATTTTCATTACATTTATTTTCTTCTCATCTTTAGATTTGATTTTATATTATTTGTACTTTCACTTTATCAACTTACTTTGAACAACCTCTTAGAAAATGATATAAATTTAAAAAAAATCTAGTAGCACTAACTTCCTAAGGTTTTGCTCTAAAATCCACGGTCATGGGTCTTGTGGTCACAGGTCAAATTCACCAAAATTTGTTGAAAAAACATTAGTCTTTTTATTTTTAAACCAAAAAAATTAGAAATTACATGATATTCTAAATTTCTAGGCTCTAGACTCACACAATCCCCACTCACCGCTCTCAGGCTCACGCTCACACGCTCACATGCTAGAGTCATTGAAGAAGTAAGCACTTTTATATACATTTCTAAACGCACCCACCTCCTCTCATTTCTAAGTGGTAATCTTATCATTTAGGAAATTTACTCTAAATTATCATTTTGACTTTCTACGCTAAACCAAAATTCTAACTATTGGAGATTAATTCCAAATCACAAACTGATTGCGCCACTGACTTTAAAAGGCCATTTGAAATATAGATCAACCCCCAATTAATTCTTCTACGCTAAAAACTCATAGAAACCTAGACCCAATTTACCACCAAAAATGGTTAAAGACCCAATTTTAGGAATTTGACTTTTCTATGAAAAATAACTAGCTTAGGCATTTTAGGAGGTATGAAGGAGTAAGAAAAGACCTAACTTTGACCTCATTCCAATTTTGTATATTCCCCAAATGCCAGTCAAACTCCGTCGTAGCCTTAATTTTGTTGGTTCCTGGAGAATCTTTATCAATTTGGATACTTCTGGTTATCAAAATGTCTTTAAAGTTCTTGAAGCATCTTACAAACATAATATAAACTATTCTGATTTTTAATGAGATTTTACCGCAACTTGGATAATTTCTAAGAAATTTACCGTAGGAAGTTAAGACGGTTGACCGTCCGGAAAGGCATCTTTTGAGTATTAAAAAATTAAGAAAGTTTTTGTAGAACTTCTCATGATATTGCACAAAGGTTATGTAAGCCCATCTCTGGATTCTATACAATTGTCGAAGGCGAATAAAATCTCGCGTCATCCTTTAATTATCAAGTTTCAGGGAATCTTTTATACAAAGAGGAATCCTGCCAAAGCAACTTCGCCGTTGAGTTCCTAATGTGATTTCAGCCCTAAAAATCATCCTCCGGCCATGGATTCCTTCTACTGGCCTATCGTGCATTTTTCCAATCTGCAAGCTAACAACTGGGACTTCTAAAATATATAGGAATTGAGTGGGAATTTGAAACCTATCTGTGAAATTGAGCTCCAGAATTCTCACCAAATTTTCTCAAATCAATTTCAACCATTTACTATCACATGCTTAGTAAATTAGGCCATTTTGGGTAATTCTATTAGAGGTTGATAAATATCATGATTTTGTGGTTTCCAACCTATTTACAAGCAAAAGTTGGATTTACTTGTGTAAAAACACTCAAAATATGACCAAATACTACGTAACACACTTATTTTGGCTCTACACTCTTTTGGAAGCTTTTTGTACTATTTTCCACACTTAATTTTTCACATAATCGAAAAAAAAGTGTAGTGAGCTTTAGGTGACACAATGGGAGCTCACATATAGCTAACAAAGATTGACTCTTATTAGAATTTAATTTAAGAACTAGAATTTGTTCTTTCAGAAAATTTTATGTCATACTCTATGTTATATACATGTCAAATTTCAAAAGTCAATGAGGGTTATAGCAAAAGATGACCCCAAAATGTGCAAATTGCAAGAATTTTTTTGGACAACAAAACTTTCCATTCAGGCACCCAATCAGAAAAAAAGATATAGTTTCACTAAGTTGGTATATGTTCACACTTTGTATCAAAATTTCATTTGACTTGAAATTGACTTTTTGTAAGATTCTACCCTAGATTTCAAGTGTGTTGAGCACACAATTAATCCTTTAGGGATTAAAAAAATTTCACTTTGTGCAATGTCGAGTCTATTTGTGTAATGTAGAGTCTAATCTATGGTTTGGATATAACAAGTAGTTATATATTCAAGGAGTTATCCTTATAGCACTAGAAGCGAATAATACATAATGACAAATTAGGATCAATAGCTTTAAGATTTGTAAGGGGATTGATTTTTGTTTTTTTAATGTGTCAAATTTTGAGTAAAATAGTGTTCCTACTTTCTTGTAATAGCCTCTTTTAGTGCAAAGCTTCCTCTCTTATGTGTAGAGCCAACAAAAACAAATGTAATAAGCTAGAACCACCTTTTTTCGACTAGGAACAAACATCCAATCTATAACATCATCTTTCCTACACTCAGTTGAAAAACAAATGAATTCCCTTTATCAAAAAGAAAAAGATAGCTGCTTCCGAAATGAATTCTCTTTAAGTATAAAAAGAAAAAGATAGGTGGCTGTGAGATTTGGTCTTCATAAAAACATGGGTTTCTTGTGGTTCAAGCTTTTAAGGGAGAGCAGTTCAAATTGTGTGTCCCACAGATTTCTTGTGCTGCACACTTAACTCACATTCATTTGATTTGAACAGTTTGTGCAGATATGACTTTGTCCACTACTAAATAGTGAAGATAGATTGCCCCACACCAGGGTTTTTATTTTTTTATTTTTTTTTATATTTTTTATTTGGTGGGTGGGGGGCAATTAGGGGGGGAGGGGAATTGACCCCCTTATTGCCCCGCTTTTTGCCCACATATGATAGAATTTGCAAATTTGGAATTCATGTTTGCAATCAGGGCTCCAAATTAGCAAGCGGAGGTGAAGAAATACACAATCGATGCGGCACAAAACATGGGGCAATTTTTACATTTACCTTATGGCGGGGCAATAAAGAGGTCAATTTTCCCTGGCTGACATGGCATTATATTACTAGATTGGACTAGAAAAAAATATTAAATTGGCAAAAAAAGTTGACACAAAACCATGAGGTTTTTCGTTAGAAAACTTCATATTAAAAAATAATCTTGGATGAAATCATCAAATTGCAAATGAAACATAATTATGGATATGTGATATGAGCTAATGTGATATTTACTATCCAAAATGTGGCTAAATATTGAAATTGGAGCACCAGTATAATATTTTATATCGCAACTTTCGCACTTCATAAAAATTAAAAACAAAAGCCCTGGCGTACATTAGTTTTTTGACATTTGACACTATATAAATATTTACCTTTAGTCACTATACATGAATGCACTCAACTTTTAAATTAGGTATTGTTGTAATTGGGACTCACAAACCTCCATGAGTACGGATGGAAATGTATGTAGAAATATTTGTTGATTTTAATAGCTTGTAAAGTAATTTTTGTTGGATAGGGCGATCTAATTATTTAGACAATGTAATTTCACTATTTAATGTACTAAACATATGAGTTCATCTCTTAGAAAATCAATTTACAAAGTTTTCATTCATATTTAGTTGTAAATTGAGCAACAAAATAGAGTCATGTAATGGACAAGGAGGCTTGAAATTAGTGGTCATAGACTTGTCTTTTTAGGATTAACGTGGCAAATCAGGCCAACCACCTATGAGCCTTCTTCTCATGGGCTTGCTCATAGGTTGTTCCATGGTTTCACATTACTAGATTTTCACTAGTGAAAGAAATTGTCAATAATTGGTGTTTTGGAATACTTGCGATGGATCTCAAATTTAGATTTGAGAGATTATAGGATAGGATTAAAAAAATTTAGATTTAATAGGCATTTACATTTAATTTTGGAATGCTTCCAAGGACATAATTTGTTCCATGAGTGATTGTAAATTTATAATTGTATAAAACAAATAATACACCTCTTCATCTAAACGGAAATTTGTTTTGATTTTAAAATTTTACACTACTTTTAAGATTCACTTTTTATAGCATATGTATAGGATAATTTTTTATTGATGTATTTTTATTTGAAATTCATATTCCATGCATGGGTCAAAATACATATAATAACTTTAATTTAGATTTGACTTCAGCTTTTATATCCTATGTATGGGAGTTTTTTTAACTATTGTTGTGTGCCATTGTTCAACAAAGGATCAAATTATCATGTTCAGTGTACCACAATACTCTTTTTTATTTTTCATTTTATTTTTCATTTTATTTTTCTCCAACGCATGAACCAAAATACATAATATTCTTGAATTGGGTGGTTGGAGATCATTCCACAATGAGAAAACTTGATTTTGAGATTTTCATTAGAGAAATGTTCCTCAAATTTGGGGCAGCTATTGGGCTAGCCCTAGCAATGAAGTTCCAAAATGTTCTGTGCTAATAGAGGTAATTATAAATTACATGCAATGAGGAGCTAGAGTTTGAGAAAAACACAAGACTAAATTACTTAAAGCACCCAAAATAGGCTCTGATGGAGTTTGGTGTTGTATTTCTTTCATACTGTTCTTACTTAAATCATCCTTTGACACCCATGTTACAAATTAGGGTTCATTTTACAATGAGGGTTGCTATTATGTAAGCATAGGAGTGTGAGCCCATGAGCTTAGAATACTACATGTACCTATGATATAAGTGTACAAATAATAGAAAGGGTCTTTGATTATAGAGTATGTATGTTACAAATATCCATATTATAGKTGTTTACAACACATACACCTTCTACAGTGTGTAGTATCTATATTATAAGTACCTATAATGCAAGCTATAATGTAGGCACAATGCTCACAAGTTTGCATTCTTGGGCTCACATCCTAGCACCGTTGATTTTACAAATGAYTCTARTATTTATTTTATTTTAGTTCTAACTTGTATTTATATTCCTTTACACTAGATTTCTATGTACCCCTGGCAGACATAGGTTTAAACTGTTATAAGCCCACGCCAAAATATCTCCTTTTGATGTAAGATTATTCGAACAAGATTCATTTTGATGTTCTTTTGGTGGGAAACTTATTTCCCATGATCTCTTTTTGATGTATAAAATCTTAGTAATTAGTGATTCCGTATTTTTCATTTATTGATCATATATTTCATCCATTTCTAGACGGGTGTTTGCATCATGCAATCTCCTTGTCATTGAAAATTCTAAGAAAAAACAAGATATTGTTAGGAGCTAGAGTTAAATAAAAACAAGATGAAAAACCTTGAAGCACCCAAAATAGGCTTGATGGAGTTTGGTGTTGTGTTTCTTTTGTACTATTCTTAGTTAAACCTTTCTCTAACTGGAGTTTACTTTATAATCAACTCTAATAAACACTATTGTAGTTYTAACTTGTAATTATATATCCTAAACACATGAATAACTACATGCCGATGGTGGGCATAGGTTCAAATTAGTTGTAAATCCCGACCAAGAAATGTCCCGTTAAAAATTTCAGAAAGATTACGTCCTGTAATCTCTTCTTGGCGCATGAAATCCAAGTACATTTTTGTACTTATACTAGCTAAAATACATGAACCTACTCAATCAGACAATTTGAAGTTTAACCCTTGAAGGACGGCGCGGACGTTTTGTATCCTTAGGATGACAAAAAAATCATCTAGTGAGTGGATACTCGCCAATTTTCATCCGTTCTTTTTGTGAAAGTGACCACACATATGTCAATAATCATGGGAAGTCAAACTTAGTGTCTTTAATTGCTTCCATATTTTGAGATAGCCCTAATACTATGAAGATAGTAAAGATTTTCACATGAAAGTGTTTTGTGCCATGTTGCCCTTCTCGCAATTTTTGAATGGGTAGCATCAGGTATTGGTTTGTACAATTTTTCCAAAGATAAACATGTGCGTGAACAGTGTTTTTTCCCTTGGTCAAGCACTACATATCGCACCCACCCTCTCCCCAAGGTGATAGGTCCGTCCTTTAAGGGTTAAAGGTATGTTTGTGCTATGTGTTAAAATTTTTGTTACTCCGGGTCTCAGGAACGAATTTAGACCAATTTTGGACCAAATTCWCATTGCAACCATCGCCCTTTAAACACCAAGTGTGAAGAATGATGCACCCGTCGGTTTCAAAGACTGCAAGTTTGCTATGTCAAAAATAAATATTAAATTAAATAATAGCTTGCTACAGTAGGTCGGCACCCCACTTGCTCAACTGACATTTATGTTTTTTACATTTACAAAACAAAAGAAAKAAATCCTTGCTGTTTGGTCCTTTTTCACAGGGTGTCGGTGGGCACCCACACAGACACCTCACTTGAAGGGCCCGTTAAAGTTACTTTATTTTCGGAGATTTCGGGATTCCTTATTGGATGATCTTTAGCTTCGATCTCATTGGATGAAACTGGAGTTCAGTTCAGTTAAAGACTACCGTACGGCAACTACTACAGGACAGCGCTACCGGACATTGTACGGTAGGTAGGAGTTGGATACTGTACAATATGCTCCAATGCTTATCCTAGGATATACCGGCGCCTGCAATTTGAATATACCTCATGTAAGTTAACCCCTCAAGTGCCAAATGGGCCAAAAGTTGCCCTAACTCTTTCTCTCATTCTATCCATAGGAGTTGGTATAAATCATAACGGAATTTTTGAAGGGTATTTTTGAAGGAGTTGGTATAAATCACCCCAAGGAAGGTTCAAGGTGTTTGCATGAATCATCAAGGAAGGTTCTAGGAATTTGCATGAATCATCAAGGAAGGTTCTAGGAATTTGNTTTGCATGAATCATCAAGGAAGGTTCTAGGAATTTGCATGAATCATCAAGGAAGGTTCTAGGAATTTGTTTAAGGTAGCCGACCCATTTCCAACCACTTAAGCAATTACGTATATTTGGAGCACAAGTTTTTTGTATGCGGACTATTTTTCCCGTGCTCTAATGTAGAGCTTGGAAGGATTGCATATTTTTCTAGAATTTTATCAAACAAAACATTATTACTATGAGTTTTTAATGGACAATTATTTGTTACTTATAATGGTGGTATAGACCTTTCTATTTGTGACCATAGGCTAATTGCAAAATTGGCCAAGGGTTGGTTGCAATATTAAAAGCCTTGCAACCAATCATAATGGACCACAACTATTACAACTTCATGGAAAGCAAACAACCTACAAATTGAAAATGGGTTGGCTAGCTCAACCCTTCAACATCAAAGTATCAAAATATCTTTATGTGTAGGACAAAAGTGCACCTATTCATCTTTGAAATTTTGTGTGGAATGGGGAAGATTGTCTACAGAAAGTTGACTTCCATTGAGTGCTTTTGGTAAACCAATGACTTCCACAGTATCAAAATGGATGATTCCGAGGGGCACCGATCTATCCCTTAAGGCTTAAATCATCAAGGAAGCCTTAAGGGGTTGGAATATGAAACCAATGATTGAGGAATCTTTGAGGAAGAGAACAAACCAAGTTTTACACTTCCAAGTTTTACACTTCCAAGAAGATATGAATAAAAAAATATTGAATTGTAATGTAGAAAGAAAGATAGAAAGAAATTAGAGTTATATCAAAACTCTTTCAAATGTACATCTATTTGGTTCTATTTTGAATGTTTAGTTTGGTTCTATTCTCGACTCTAATTGAATGATTATTGAGTTTGTAATTTTTTTGGAATGACATAAACGGACCAATTAAATAAATGGTGAATACAATATAATTACTTTTAATATAATTACTTTTAAAATAATACAACTGACTATTAGCTTCTAAAAAAGTATTACATTTCTCACTTAAACACATAGAGATTAAAGGGCACCTTACAACACTTCAAGTAARATTTCAAGGTTTAAACCTTACCAAAATTCACTTTTAGTTTGAAAAATTTGAAAGCATTTTCTTGCAAAAATTGTCAATTTTAGTGCGTTGAACAAACATGAAAAATATGAAAAATTTCTTGAAATTTAATTGTAGGAAATTGTACCAAACCATTATTGGAACATACATAATTTTCATTGGAAATTTCTATTACATCAATTGTAAGATTATAGCATTTGAAGTTGGATGAAAACTTGATGTTTTGCATAATTCAATAGGATTGAAAAATTCTAATTATACTTAAAGTAAGATTTTTGCTCTACGCGGATCTCTTATATAATTGCATATTACTTAATCCCATTGGTTACATAATAATTCATATAAAAAAGGAGAAGGTAAGTACAATCTACCTACCATGATTGTTTCCATGTAAGGAAGGTAACAAGGAATAGTATTTTTTTTTTTAGGGGGAAGATGCCCACATCTAGCCACAAAAATTGAAAACATTTTTTCAAAATTGACTTCCAAATAAAATATGTTTTAATATTTTTGGTTATTGAGTAGTTAATTTAGCCACAACTTCTCCAAATGTTTTGAAAAATTATGCAGATTCAAATAGAATGGGAAAGAATAATATAATGTAGATTTGGATAGATACAATTTATTTTGGTCTATTGCATATTTTAGAGCTAGAGATGCATGTTAAAGATTTTGAAATGCTTATATTAATGCAAATAGATTTATTGATGGTAGTATGTAGAATCTAAAGTAGCCATACCTAGAGTCACACCTATATTATGTTCTCCTAAATGACAAGATGTCTGTTCAAGGCATAATTGGAATTTGGGTAGGTGATGATGAATGATAGATGTTTCCAAAAAATTGATACAAAATGTAGACATTAATCCGGTCCCTATGTGAAAATACAAAAAATATTTGACATAATACCCAAAGAAAAGTTATTTTGCCCAAACAAATTTGGGCAATTTGGGCATCTTTGCTGAATTCCTCATCTACTTTTAAAATTTGTCATGTATATAAGTGATATGATATCTAATTCAATTTTTAATTAGATATTAATTTCAGAGCACAAATTTCATTTAGTGACAAGTCAAAACTCTACTAATTATGCAAAGTTGCAAAAAAAGATATTTTTGTCTAAAGACAAATWCTATTATTTTGAAATGTACATTTTCAAAATGCATGATTTTTTTAACACATTTCAAATGTTTGTCTCTTATTTTTCACCATTTAGATTTCAAAATGGAAGTTTTCTCATTGCACTAAAAATCATTGAAAAAAATGACTAGAGTATTGCTAGTTCACTCGTTTTTTTTGTATTTAACCCCTAAAGGACCAAAGAACCCACTTTGGGCTTTTGAGAACTTGGGCAATCTCTACTGACTTCATAATCTGGAATTTTGTACAAATTTTTTAGAATGGATGGTACTCACCATAACCTATGTGTGAAGCTTTGTTTCATGTCATTCTGATAAATGTTGCAAAAGTTAGAAGTTTTTTTTCAATTTGAATGTCAAACCGGGCACCAATAAATATTGTCTAAAAATACCAAATTATTATTTATTTAATTTTATATATTGATACCTACTCAAAAATAATAAACCATTCAATTCCAAATAATGAGGTAAAAGTTATGAAGAGTTTTATTTTGCGGGCAACAAAGGTAGAAAAAACATATAAAGTCGTCTTTTACTCTCGATTTTGAAAATTAAAAAAAAAATTGAATGTACTAAATAATAATTGCTTATTAGAATACTTTCACCGTTGGGATTAATAATTCTCAAATTCTTCTAAAAGTTATTAGCATATTAGTTTATCTTCCATTGAGTAACATCTTCCACTTCACAATTTTTTTAAATGAATATGAAAGTTTTTGTAGTTAATATTTTTTATCATATGCTCTCAATTCATTTTCCAACATATTGACTAAATGTACAAGTCATAGGACATATTTGTCTTTTTCTAAAAATGTTGAATGACAAAACTTCACCTTTTGGAAAGGCTACAAAAGTCTACATTTTGAAGTTTAGGCACATTGAACTTGCAATCGGTTGAAGATGTTTATTTTAAAATTTTGGTACAATGTACTTGAGCAAGTTAACTAAAGGATCTTACGGTTGAATTTGTTAAAATATTCATATTGGCAAAGATATTGACCTTGCTTTGGGGATGAGTATCTTGAAGCAGTTTTGGGCCTCTAAACACGATGGTCCTTTAAGGGTTAAAAGGAGATTTAGAGTAAGTTAGAACCCTTAATAGCTTCGTAATTTTGCACCAGTGTCCCCAATAAAATGTAGTACTTGATGGTGTAGTATTGRCACAATTTTGTTTAGAACATAAACTTTTATTCCAAGAGGGCTTGAAGAGTTTGTGGATCCTATTTTTATAAGATTAGAATGAAGATTTTTTCTCACTTCAAACACTATAATCTTTTAATCTACTTCATAAAATGGTTTGAAATTATTTCCACACATTTTCATAGTAGTCTAATATACTTTTGTATAATTTTGTATAATTGAAGATGAAAAATGTTTTGCTTTCAATCTTGGCCAATGTACTCCAAATTGGCAATTTTTAACAAATTTTCTTTGAAAACACCTTGTCCCTTTAGGAGTGAATTTCAATTGTTGAACGCAAGTTACTATCAATCAAGATATATGATGAATATGAAATATTATTCAATAATCATATCATATCCAATAATCTATCATTTCATGAAAATTCCAAAWAATTGTAATTAAAAAAAATATCATCACCRAATTRAAGCTTGTAAATAAATATGATAATGTAATCGTTGAATGTAATTTTGTATGTCATATGATATCCACATTGAAATTCTATCAACTTCTTAATAGATCTATTTGTATYGATTCAAGTAATTGATACATCCAAAAGAATAATTCTAAGATGATGTATAAATTTGGAAACACTACAAGAAAATGGGGGTATAAACGACTTGTCCACAATGACTGCACCGACAACAATGACTGCAAAATAGTCATTGTTGTCGGTGCAGTCATTGTTGTCGGTGCAGTCATTGTGGACAAGTCATTTATACCCCATTTTCTTGTAGTGAAATTAAAAAAAAATCAGTTGATATAAATTTGAAATTTGTTGGAATTGAGTTTTTGTAACTTTGTACTAGTGTGCCCTGTGTAGTTGTCACAACCAAAATAAAAATAAAAGTATTTTTTTTAATTTTTTTAATTTATAAACAAAACCTTTGAAATTCAAGAACTTTCACACCAAAGGTCCAAATGCCATGAAATAGAGTCTCTCTACCCTTCTTTGCAAAGATCTTTTGAGAGATACCAAGAGTGTCGCTAGACGCCTCATGGTTTGTTAGATTTGAGCATATCAAACAACACAACACGAACAACCTTTCTTAAAAATATAGACAAAATTCTCTTCCAATTTCAATGCACTGCTTTAAACGACTATATGGTGTATTTCCAAACTTGGTATCTATTTGGACCAAAGTTGTTTGCTTTTGACATCCAATGTAGTTCAATTGAATTGTTTTCTACAAATCTTATGAGTTGATAAATGTAAAAGATCCTATGAAAATGCAAAGTGTTAGGACAGTAAATAATTCATGAATTGAAAATCTCAAACAAAACATTAATTCTCTATGTGGATTATTACAACATGAGTACAAAATTCATTTTTGGAACTTACATTTTCAATTTATGTTTGGTACAATATCAAGTATAGTCGAGTTTTGATCAACAACAAGTTGAACCATTTTCTCATTTCATTTTATTATTCTCTAGATATGGTTATTGAAAAAATTTCAAGCACTTTCATCTCAAATATGATAAAAATTAAAAGTAGACAATTGTCCATTTGTTTAAAGAAAACCGAATAGATAATGAAAACTTCTTTGAAAATTTCTCAATGTAAAAATGTGCTTTTGAAGCAACAATCTAAGAAAGTGGTGAAGTGCTTGGAYAAAAATAAATTCATTAAATTTTTTCACACACCAAGATCTACTAGATACCCAAACTTTGTATCATTTTAGGTCTTCACTAATGAGGCTAATTATGCGATATTGCTTTCTACAAGTATTTGTGATGGTTGAATGGTTTTCTAAGAATGTCATTGAAATAAGTGCACAATAGTTGCAAAAACAAAATCAAGAAATGTGGTTGACAAATTTTTCACAAGGGGTGATGAAATGTAGAAAAGGCCAGGTTTTGACTTCTCCAAAACTATAATCAACACTGGATTTTTTTAATTCACTTAGTTTGACAATAAAACAATGTTACTCTTGAAATATAGTTTCTCCCTATTTATAAAAACATCTTAAAATTGATCCAAAATGACATTAAACTATCACAAGTGATGGCCAAATAATAGGATCTTCCGTTGGAATCCACAAGGTTCCTCAAATCAACTCTACATGTTGACATTGCTCGCATGGAGACTCTCCTTGCTTCTAGCTTTATTCACATGGGGGAAGTTTTTGTCCTCCACTTGTGTCAAAAGGTGAAAGGCTCATGGTTTGCCATGAGCAACGTCAAGTCTGTCCTTACGGCTAAACTTAAAGGTAACATATATATATATATAAACATCTTTAATCCTTGAGCGTCAAGGAGGACGTTTTGCTTCCGATGGATGATAGAGAATCGATAGGACAAAAGTGCAACTCTTCATCCTTGGAATTTTGTGTGGAAATGGGAGATCTTCATCAATACTTTGACTTCCAATAAGTACTTTTGAATTTTTTTAACCCCTAAATGCCCAAACTGTGTTTTTTTGGCAACATAGTGATTTTGGGTAGCTCACTACGAAAGGAGTTTTTATTTTTTTTCTTTGAAATTTTCACACAACATGTCCCCAAGGAGTAGCTGTAGGGCCCAATAATTTTCATAACTTTTGACTTCATAGTTTAAAAGTTATTGTATGATATGTTGTTTTCATTGCTCGGCGGGCAACCTGGGCAATAAAAAAAACTTATTTAAAAATTACTTTTTAAGAAAACAAAAATTTGAAATTGGTTCATTAGATTTTTATCTACACTAAATAGTGAAATTAAGTTGCCCCTTACTAATTTCTTGACATTCTATACTATATAAATATTTATTGTTATTGTATGAGAATGCACTACTTTTGAATTTTTTATTGGTGTAGTTGGGACTCATGAACCTCCATGTGTACTAGTGAAAGTATTTGTAAAAATATATTTTGACTTTGATGGCTTAAAAATCAACTTTCTTGGTGTAAGGCAACCTAATTGTATAGGCAACCTAATTTCACTATTTAGTGTAAGTGGAAAGCTTTGAATCATTCTATTTTGATCATTGAGTCAAAAGTTATGAGGATTTCTAGTTTGAGGTAGTTTGTAGGTAGTTGTAGAATCTCTACCTTGTAAAAAAGTTTGAAATCCATTATTTCATTCAATTTTTAATATTTCTGGAAAAAAATAAAAACAATAGGTGAAATTTTTTTATGAAGACATTTTAACCATAGGGATTGGCATTTTTCAATTTCATAAATAGATCGTTTACAATTTAGTATTTTGAGTCATTTTCTACTTCTTTCTACTTAATATTTTTTTCCTATATGTTGTACAATTCCAAATGATTTGAAATTTTTCAAGTATGTAGTTAACTTGCCTAACTTGAAGAGTGATTTTTGTAAAGTCAACCACTAATACCTTGCAATCTACACGGTGGAAAATTCTGGAAATTTTCCCACATTTTTTCAAACCAACATACTACAAGATCCTATGGTTACAAATGTCAAAAAATGTTTTTTTTCTTCTAAAATTTGGTACATGTATTAGAAGTGGCAATTTTGGAATAGTTTTGATGAAAGTATAGTCAAAACCATTTAGGGGTTAAATAAGTTCCCACGGTGTCAAAATGGATGATTTCCACAATCACCAGTCCGTCCTTTAAGGTTGACCTTGGAGTGCTCTAACATTCATTTTCTAGACAATGAACAGATTGAAACTGCAGTTTCATCCTTCTAATTGGTTGGATGAAAGTTTTTCTAATTTGTGGAGTTATTATGTCAAGTTGTTGTTCTCTCGAAGGGTTGGATTGGTGCTACTAGAGTACATATTTTTTCTAAAATCACCAATGTGCAAGAATTGCAAGTAGTTGACCAAGACAAAATTGCATTAACTTTAGTTCAAAACTAGATTTGCCAAAATGAGGTCATAGATTATAAAAACACAAAGTTTAAAAAAAATAACCATGTCAAAAGAACCTCATTTCAAATCTATTCCAACAAATTGTACTCCAAAAATAATCATAATTTATTTGTTATCAAATTTTGAAGGAATTTTGAAATTTTCCTTTGAAAATTCATAAAAAAATATTGGTGATAACATTGGTGAATCTAAGCGTACGGATAGAATCTGCAACTCTCAGTATACAACTTTTTTGTATACATCATTTCCAAATTATACTTTCAAATAACATTTGTTTTAATGATTCTTCTAAAATTGTTAATTTTGGAGATGAATTGAGATGCTATAGGGTTAGGCATGCTAAAGGCAATTACATCTTTGGAAAACTTCAGAAATTCTTTTGTGAATCTGACGTAGCGTGGACATTCACTCTTTATTTTTGCTAGATTCATTATAGTACTGTACACTAATAATGGTATTTAGTGTTGGCAATACTAATTACGAAGCACAACACTAAATGTCAACAATCATGTTAGTGTTACAACACTAAATGTCAATATAGACACTATTTGTCAACTGTTGGATAAAATTGTTTTACAAAATTACATTTAATGTTACATATAATTTCATCAAATTAGTGTAGTACCGCCTGGGGGAGTGCAAGAGACAGACTTACCTACTAGTGAAGTTAAAAAACAGACTTCCTTCACAATCCGGTTTTTGGGCTAGGGTGAACCGCCCCCCCTCACTCCTAGAGGGTAAACGCTGAATTTTAAAATTTAAAATTTTTTCCACGGATGATAAGATTTGCAAATTTTGAATTCGTATTACCAACATGAGTATTCATAATTCATATCAGAGGCCTCAAAATTAGAATGGGGTGATTTAGTCCCTTACTTGACCCCTCCAAGGGTATTCCACATGTGCAAGTAAAAGAAACAGCCCCCTCGTCAAAGCCTCTGATATGAATTAGCAAATAGCAAATATGAATTCAAAATTTACAAATTTTACCATGACTAGAAATAGAAAATTTCAGACTTATTCTAAGAGGCCAAACAAGGGGTCAGTTCATTCTAGCCCAAATTAGCTAGGGGAAGTGTAAGGGATTAAAAAAAAAGCGTTTTTACCAACACCTACTGGAATGACTTCAGTTTGGAGGACAAATGAGGTCCAGGGCGAGTTTGCCCCTTTTTTTTTAACCATGGAGAAAACATTAGATTTGCCATGGCCGATGAGTGAGGGGTCAATTCACCCCGACCAATTTTTTGGGCTAGGGTGATYTCACCCCTYGCTTGACGACTTGGAAAAAYCCTAGATTTTTTATTTTCCACACATGATAAAATTTACAAATTTTGAATTCATATTTGCAATCAGAGGCTGCAAATTAGTTAAGAAACGTGAAGAAATACAAAATAAACGAGGCACAAAATAGGGGCAGTTTTTACATTTACCTTGGGACAGGGGCAATGAGGGGGTCAGTTCACCCTGGCCCGAAATGGGCCGAGCGAGGGGTCAATTCATCCCCGGTCAGTTTTTGAGAGGACACTTGAGGTTTCGACTTTCGACACACCTGAATCTCCGTCCAGACAGGAAAGTGCAACGAAGCACCGCTGCAGACACCAGCCCCCGACACTTGCGCCTTTATTCTCCGTTATCGGCACCCGCTCCTACAGACATGCATACCCGACCCGACCCGACCCGATCCGGCCCGGGTTTGCTGGATGATCAGGGAAGAAGCCCAGCCGGGGGCTCTGGGCCCGCTGCCATTCACCAACCCCAACCACTTGACGAGAACCATCCCTGCAACTTCCAGCTGTGTTTGAACCAATCCGAAACTGATGGAAGTCGGTGGGGTGGGGGTGCGACGGGGCCGTAATTAGGCCGTTAAGGACCCGCCGCTGCTACAGGTGGCGGTGCGAGAGTCGGCCAGCGCGACGACACCTCGTGGAACGTGCCGGGGCACCCGGTTGTAGCCACCCGGGCATGACCCGTGGTTTGGACCAGGTCTCTACACCAACAAGTGCTACGGGCACCAAGTTGAGGACGCTTTAGGGTACACATTTTGTTTGCGGGTGGGCTGGCAGGGCGGGGTAAACTGACCCCTCGCTCCGCCCCTCCAAGTCATTCCAGGGGTGCAAGTAAAATAATTAGCCCCCTATTTGGGGCTTGATTAATTAATCTTCTATACTCTTCTTAGCTAATTTGCGCTGGGGTGAATTGACCCCTTCCTCGGCCACTCGGTAAAACCCTGAATTTTTTTATTTTCCACACATGATAGAATTTGCAAGTTCTGAATTCATATTTTCATTAGAGGCCCTAAATTTGTATGGAGGGATGTACAAGGTGAATTAATCCGGTCCTAAATAGGGGGCTTTTTATTTTACTTGCACCCATGTAATTATTTAGAGAGGCCGAGCGAGGGGGTCAATCCGCCTCAGCCCTAACTAGGGGCCTCTAGTTGTAAAAAATATGAATTCAAGATTTGCAAATTTTATCATGCGTAAGAAACAAAAAAATCAAGGTTTTCCCGAGTGGCCGAGCAAGAGGATTAGTTCACCTTGGGCTTGCTCAGCCAGTCCTTGTCATTTCACGGGTGCAAGTAAAATAAATAGCCCCTTTTATTGGGCTTGATTAATTTACCTTGTACATCTCTTCTAGCTAATTTGGAGCCTCTGATTTGCGAATATGAATTCAGAATTTGCAAATTCTATCATGTGTGGAAAATATAAAATTTCAGTGGCCAAACAAGGGGGTAAGTTTACCTTGGTTGTTGGTAAGGCGGTACGGTTCAGGAGGAGAAGCTAGGATAGAGGTTTGAAATTCCCAAAACTAAATGTATTAGAGTTAGAGTTAATTCCTGAGAGCATTTAATGCCTCAGTTTTGCCTCCCTAAATTCAAAAATTGCCGTACTTGACTATTATAATCTTTTCAATGGTGCGGTCAAAACATTTGCCCATTAACTAGAAGAAAATGAAGGATTTTGTAATTACTATTTGCAATTGCTTTTTGTAGTTGCATGGGACGTTTGTAACTAGCTGACAATTTGGAGTCTGTAGTTGCATCGAACAAGTCACAATAGTTGCGAAGTACTTGTAAAGATCGGCAAGGTTGTTTTCCATTCAACAATTTATTTGGAACTTTGTTAATGAACTCTACTGATGTGGTTGCTTATGTGGAACTTACTTATGTGTGACTTCTTGGCAACTCATTCACAATGCATCTGTAACTTTATTGCAACTTGTTTGTGACTCATTTGCAACTCATTTGTGACTTCTTTAAAACTTGTTTGTGACTTATTTGCGACTTGTCTATGACTTGTAGATTTTGAAATTTTGAAATTCTAATTTTAGTAATTTGTAGATTCCAAAATTTCAAATCTAGTTTCTTTTTTAGATTATCAAATCCAAATATTGATATTAAATAGATTTCTCTAGTTTGCAAAACCATATAATTTCACAAGTTTTAAATTTTCTTAGAATTTAAATATTTGTAGATTTCTATAGATTATAGAAATCTATAAATTGTAGAAATATTTTATTATAATTCCATTTGCAAAATTCATTACAGAAGAATGCTACAGCTTATAAATTTTATATGTCCAACCTAATGTTACTCTTAATAATTGATATGGGATAATTGATATATGGCTTAACTCTAGTCGTTTTTTAGTTGCATTCTAGTTGTTAAGTCTAATCGTTTACCTAGTCAAACTCAAGTTGTTCCTTGTTGAAGTCCAATTGTTTACTAGTCAAACTCAAGTTGTTCCTCGTTGAAGTCCAATTGTTTACTAGTTGAACTCAAGTTGTTTCTTTGTTGAACTATTGAAGTCTAATTGTTTACTTGTCAAACTCGAGTTGCTTTCTAGTTGAACTCTAGTTGAACTCTAGTTGTTTTCTAGTCTAATTGTAGTCTAATTTAGACTATAGAAAGCTTTAGTTTGAGACATTGGACTCTACGGAACTTAAAGTTGTCCACATTGAGAATTGTGATAAATACTCGGATGAATATTGGATGTAAAATACCTCACATCAATTATTCAATTACATTTTTGTAACCCTAAACTTCATTTTGTGACTACTCTGCGATTAGAAAATACACATGTCAAATTTGGTGCTAATACAGAAGATTACAGTTGCAAGACTTGTATAGGACACATAGTTGCATTTCAGTTGGTTGTGACCGATACGTTTCCTTCTAGTGCTTTCCTACAATTTTGGGCTTGACTCCACTACAGACTGATACGATCAGTTTTAGAGGATTTCATTTTGGATGACAATTTGATTAGAATGAGTTTAGAAAGGTCTGGATTTTACTAAACATCGGTTGGGCATTAAGAGATTAGTTGTAGTATTATTAAGACCAAGAGCTAAAGTTTAAAAAAAAGACTAGACAAAAGTCCTTGGAGTACCAAAATTGAGGTTTGATTGAGTTTGGTGCCGTGTTTGTTTTATACAATTTTTAGGTAAACCTTCATATGACACCAAATCACAATCATAGGACCAATTGTACAATTAATTCTATTAGAGCTAGAATATTGTAGTATGTTCTAAAAGCGACCATTTCAGGGGGGTCCACTTGTTTCATAGGTGTTTGCAAGCAAAATGATTTTAGCTCATTTCCAAGAGAAAGAAAAAGGAATGTGGAACAAAATGTGGTTTCATCTTTTTCCAAGAATTTTTGAATTGCATATGAATTTTCAAAGATTTTGGGGGACAAACACCTATTTGTGATCAGATGGCTCTCAAAGTCATTCTACTTGCAACTTGTAAGAGATGGGAGGAAATGAAAGACAATTTTTGGCTCTCGCAATAAAAATGAATTCTTTTCTTGATTCACTCAATGGTTAATGTGGTTCATTTAAGGATCACCTCATATCCATTGCACGACTATTCATAGGGGCAATTTCAAGAAGATGGACACTTTAATAACACACCAATATTGTAAAGTGACCTCCACTTTGTAGAAAGGATGTGAGAGAAAGGTTAGATTAAAAATAATACAAAAACACAACACCAAACTCCATCAAACCAAGTTTTGGGGCTTTGAGGAGTTTCGTCGTTTTTTTTATACTTTAGTTCCTAAGTAGCCCTCATTGCACACACTTTATGATGAATTCTATTGAGAGAACTTTTTTTGGATAATCTTGATTGTCAGGTTAGACCATTTCTAAAGTCTTGGTCAACCTAAGGTTGTTTTTTGGTTTTGAAATGAAAAAACAAGCCTTTGCATTGGCAACAACTATCGTGTGGAAATTCTAATCGTGATTTGTTTTCAAAAGTTAGCCACAAGACCAATTCTATAGGGATAGAGTCTCTTGTATTGCAATTATTACTTGTTATCTTGGCTTGTCCCTGAACTAATATAAAGTGATCCTTAATCAAGTTGCACAAGAGAATGGAAGATGGATGTGGAGGTGAGAAAAAGCTATAGTAAAAGCATAGAAGGTAGCATGGAAAGTTTACAAAGGAGATTTAGAATAGTTGTCTAACAAATTTATAGGGAGAAGTCCACGCAAAGTTAGGGAATTAAGTTCTTGACATCTTGGAAAACTAGTTTCAACATTGGACTTCAACTTTTTTATTGCTTTTCGTTCGACAACATGGTACAAACATTCTCAATACAACATTCAATATTGGGAACACTGCCTTCATGCACCCTACTTGTCACATTGAGCCTCCACTTAGCTACAGATGAAGTACTCTTGTGGGTGTGAAATATTCTTCACCATCTACTATAGAGGCAGTGACATTGTGTTACTAAATATTACAAAGAGATAGTTTATGCCTACTAGGCACATGGAAGTATAAACATTGTGGAAGTCAACGAAAGCACTTCCAGTTTAGACAAACTTGAAAAATTATTTTCTGATTTCAAAAATCAGCCCTAATCCACCTTCACCTGTCAATCAAAACGTACTACTACAACCAAACTCCCCGAATGCAATACTCTCTGAAACAATAAAGTGCTGTCTGAAAACAATGATTGCTGGTCCGAGTCCCTCAAAAATGAGCTATACACGAATAGATCATACCCCTCCCTCCCTCATAGAATAGACCTTGTCTAATGTAATGTGTCAGACAGGTCCCAATCAATTTTACTTTAGAGAGGTTCTACTGTACCTGTGTACCCGAGCTTCGGCACAAGAAGGAAGGCAGTTAGGTGCAAGTAGAAGCAACCGACCGCAGGTTAAGGAACTAACCAGCGAAGGTAAAGGTCACTGCAGATCGTGGTACGATTTTGAGGAGGGGAAGAGCCACGCAGGCAACTCCACCTGTATATTCTACCGCATTATTGAATGGCGCCTTGCCAGATGTCCCTTATTTATGGCGCTAATCCGCTTCGCTGGCAAAATTTGGGGGGCCCACCTTCCCTGTTCTTGAGCTGTAGAGCTTTAGTACAGCGCACCTTCCACGCAGAGTCGGCCTCATGTAGTACTCGTACATTTGAACGACGTCGGCCGAGTTTCGAAGTTTTTGTGCCAGCTCTATCATTGCGAATCGGAAGTGCGTCGTCCCGTTCTTCTTCCTTTCTTCCTCGCTGCCTGTCCATCTTTCCTGACGACGGAGCGCGTTCTTGTGCGATGGCGGAGAAAGATTCGTGTACTGCGTCCGTACGCTCTTGTCTGCCGTGAGCAGACTTCTTTGTTTTTGCGCCACAGGCGTTGGTGATGCGCTACCGACAGGTACTTAGTGGGAACATCATTATCTATTTTTGTTCAGCCGGAGCTTGCTCCGACAATGCTTTGTGGACGTACCAATGCTTCCTGTTACGGAAAGAATGAGGATGGTGACCGTTGGTGGTGAGATCTCTCCCTCTTGGCGAAGGAGGAGGAGGAGGAGGAGGAGGCGAGGGTTTCTGTGTAGGAAAATTTCTTACGTCTCCATATCTATTGGCTGATTAGTTAAGGTGTATGGCCGTTCTGTATCTTGGAGGATTTGGACGAGGATTTTGTCCTGCTTGGAAATCCCTGGAAGTGCTGTATGCGATTTTAGCCAGTAATAAGGGTTTTAGGTACATCTGGYGCCAAGATGTGGCGGTAAGTGCAATACGCGATGGTGAGGGAGTGATTAGGGAGGCTTTGGAGTTTGGACGGGCGRTGCTTATCKCAGAGGTGAATGTTCTCGGTGTGGCATATTTTGCTTTGGATGGTTAAAGTTATGGTAGATAGGTGTAAGGGGGATTCTCGCGATGGGGTGGCGATGTGAACTATGTCATCGTCTGCGGAATCCTTGGACGGAGCACAGCAAAGGGCACTTTCCACGCTTGACTYTGCTGAAGTGATATGTATTGGCGCCCTTCCCTAGAGCCTGTGTCGGCGAACGCAGCAGTGCAAGCTAGTTCTGCGTCTTTTGAAATCTGAATGAGGAATAGCGCTTTCTGTGCCGTGGTTGATACTGTTCAGCATTCTTGTTGTGCTCTAGCTCTTGTTTGCTTTCGGGCTTCTTTTGCCTTTTGCATGTGTCTTGGGATCTGTCTTAAGCTCATTCCTTGGTGAGCTCTTGGTGACGAGTTCTGTTTCGAGATAGTATCAACGCACCTAAAACACTTTTTAATGGGACATTAACGCGACAGTCTGATTTTCATTTCTGGACTGGTGCAGTGTGTTACGCCGCGGCATGTAGTAACAGCTGGGAAGTAGTAGGACCTGGTCGTCCACTTTTGGAGGCGCCACGAAAGTTCCTCCGAAGAAGACGAGATTCGATCGCCGCGGAGTAGGATGACTTCGTCACAAGGCAATGGCGATGCCGGGCRTTCGAGCGATGAAGAATATACCGACAGTAATGATCCTTTCATCATTGAATCGAAAGGTCCCGTCGAGCGGTTGAAACAATGGAGGGTACTGATTCTAWCTGATTCCCTCTGTAAATTTCTGGCATTTGTATCTCTATTTGATATTGTATATTAGTAATGCTTGTTCGAAGCCTTTCYTGTTGTTAGTGGCGAATTTGTGGACATGAGTTGTCTTTGATCACACTTGTACTTAATTTTCCATAATTCTGGTTATCTTTGCAATCTTGGATTGTTAACTCGTTCTAACAATGTCCTGGAGGGATGAACTTGTAATTTAGAAGTGAATTTAGTGATATTTATCCGCAAATTTTCAGTAACATCTGTGGCMCTTGTAATTGCTGGTATTTTCATATTCAAGTGTCTCCGCTATTCTGAAGGGATTTTTCCAGTGTAGGGTCTATAGGCTCAATTTCGGTATTTGGTGTGTCGGTTCTGGTCAGTTCTATTTTAGACCTGGACCCCTCATACACCCCGAAGATTCTGCCTGGTGTTTCCGAATCATCTCTCAGGGAGTTAGGGTACTTCGTGTCCAGCTGCCGACTTTGATTACTGTTCGGGGGCGGTAACATTYATGTGGAATGTTCGATTATGTGGTGTTTACTCACTAATTTCTTTGTTCAATGCAGAAAGCTACTTTTACTGTAAATGCCGCTCGACGATTTCGGTACACTCTGGATATAAAGAATTTCGAGGAACAACAGCGATTGAAAAAAGACCCTGCTGCACGTCTTAGGGCCGGCACCCACGTCATTCGGGTATGGACTTTTTCTTTAGCGGCTGATTCGTGTGGATTTTGCGTCTCGTGTCTTGAGTCATACTGAGCTTTGTGAACTGATTGCGGTGAGGTATTTGTGAGTTATTTGAGGTGCAGCGCACTTTGATGGGTTTGAAGGTTTCTGATCACTGAGGCTTGTAGGGTATGTCAARCGGGCTTRAATGCCATCAATTTGTGTTCATAAATCTTATTGTGTCAATAGCATCGATTTGGCACGGAAATATGCATTCATAGTTGGTGGTGTGATATGGCACGTTGAAGCAATATCAACCATCGCAATTTTAAAAGAGTCTGCTTCTGTAGTCACCCTTATTTGACTAGAATTTACTTYACGACGGGGAGTTCTCTGACAGGGAGGCGTATGACCGCGTTTTTCAGACTTCAAACTTTCAAAGTCCYTCTCCGTATGCTCCCAGTTTTTTCTATTAACTATGAATGAAAGTTTTAATATTAATTTTTCAGAAATGTAATCCCATTGTCAGAAAAATATCGTAAGGGGAAAAACAACACTGTTCATTCAAAATGGGTTATAAACCGAAACTTTCTCTCAGACGTTTCAGGGTGAAAAAGCACTTATTGGGAACCTTCTTTTCTATCCACTGTGCAGGCTATTGAGAGGTTCAAACAAGCAGGACGAGGAGCAGAAGGTGTGCTGGTTTGAGGTCTTGTCGAGTTTTTTCTTGAGACGTATTGTACTGTTCCATCAGCAGCTAAATCACGAGTGACCTTGAATCAATGCCAGCCCATTCTTTTGCATCTTGAGAACAATCATGTTCGGAAACTGGTCCTGTTATTGCGTTTGGTTTGTTCGATTTCTGTTTTGTTTCCTGTCATTCATCTCGCATCCGTTAAACCTATGCAGAAGATGATCCCCCTGAAGGCTTTGGAGTAGGCCCGAAAAAATTGGTTCACTTACTGCAGGATCGTAAAATTTCAGATCTCGAGAAACTCGGAGGAGTGAGTTCCATTTTACTTAACCTATCTGATATGAACGTGTAAATTGTCTTGTGCTATGTTYGGATAAATCCTAGACTCGAAATTATCCACACCTTGTTGAGATCAATAGTCRCTGTCTTTTTCAATGGCTCGGTGCACTGAATGGAGTGGATCGGTGAGCTGCAGATTAAAGGTCTTGAAGGGAAACTCCACACGAACTTGGAAGACGGAGTCAAAGATAGTCCTGAAGAGATTCAAAAGAGAAAAGATGCCTATGGGTCAAATACATATCCGAAGAAAAAACCCAAGGGTATTTGGGTAAGGATACTTGGTTCATGCTACTGTTTSAGAAATCGTAGGAACTTGGCAAGATTTTTTCTTTCAACTCAATGCGTGTGGCTTCAGKCGAATTGATTTATTCTGGTTGATTATCTTCAGATTGATTATTCATGTTTATTCTGATGTAGYTTGTGCTGTTAATGTTGATGGATTGCAGCACTTCGTGTGGGAGGCAGCCCAAGACACTACTCTCATCATCTTGATTGTAGCAGCTGTTATTTCCTTGGCTGCTGAGATGTGGAGCCAGGTATTTCTTTCGAATGTGCATTCATGTATCTATTGAATCTCAAGGGCATCCCTCTGGACGTCCATGACACTTGACATTGACATGTTTTGATATTTGTCTTTTGTTCAGGGGGTTAAGACGGGCTGGTACAGTGGGACTGCTATTTTGGTTGCAGTTGCTATCGTCATTATCACCACTGGTTAGTAGTACGAGTGCATAGCGACGGAGACTAATTGATCTCCCTCCACTGAAYGTCCTTCTTCCGTATGCTTAGTAGATAGGACTTGTCTACTATGATCACTTTCTTGCCTTTTACATACAATAGGTGTCGTCAAGGTAACGTGAGTGTCCCTYTGGCTTGATTTAATTTATCAGTGAGTTTTTTTTGCTGCTTAGTTTGTGGCAGTTATCAAGGTTTGCTAGTCTTTAGAATTTCATTCTTTGTATGCCACTTGTGTAATTTTTTTTTTCGGTGTTTTTTTCGGCATATCTTTTATGGTCTTTCGAGGTACAGTTTACAACTGATAACCCAGTCGGAAACATCTTTAATAATGTCCATACTGTCGCATAGGTTGGTGGATGAATCTGATTATCTCTTTTTACTCTTTTAACAGCTGGCAGCGACTATAAACAATCATTGCAGTTTCGAAATCTCAATGATGAGAAAGAGAACATACATCTACCTGTGAGTGACATTCGCCATTTTGATTTTKATTAGTTAGAGTTTGATCTGCAGTTATATCTTCTACGATATATATACCGTTAGCTATCACTGTTTGCTTTGCGTATGATTAACTTTAACCTCTTCAATTCTGGCCACTCAGGTTATGAGGGGGGGCGAAAGAAAGCAAGTATCTATTTGGGACCTGGTTGTTGGAGATGTTATTCCGTTATCAATTGGTGGACAGGTATGAATCCTTTTACGAATCCCTGAGTTGTGAGGTCCTGAATTATGTTTGAATTGTGCATGACCAGGGTCTCTTCTTGCTGCCAGGTATTGTCGGATTAGCCAATTGTTTTAATTTTTTGGCGCAGGTACCTGCCGATGGCGTTCTCATTGAAGGTCATTCTCTTTCCATCGACGAGTCGACTATGACAGGAGAAAGTGAGCCAGTAAGTTCCTAGCACTATTTCACACTTTTTTTTAGAATCTCCTATTCATTTTTGTGACTTCGACATTGATCGCTTTGACCATGTACCAAATGATTATTTTCTTGATATTGTTGGAAACCAAACAAGAAGGGATGTCTGCATTGGTTGACAAGACTTGGACTTATGAAGCGGGGATTGTTTGACTTTCAAAGTACTTCGTCTGGAGAAATTTATAGAATCGTTCTAATACCGCTTTTGGTGGTCAATTATCGACCTTGCTTCTGTGAAGCCTCTAAATTCCCACTCTTAGCTCACTACGTTAGCCACATAACATATTAGCTCATAGTTCTTAGATTGCTTGGTTCACTCCTGACGATCACCCATCTGGTAGACAGTTCACCCAACCCGCCACGTCCCCAATAGCGGGTAGCCCTCTTTGCATTTTCCTACTTATGTGGTCGTTCACTAGAGTCCCTGCATTCTACGTGGGATCTTCATGCGAAGTGCATTTTAGTTCTGAAAGTTAGAAAGAATGGCAGCGTTGCACTAAAAAGGGTGTCGTTCTTCTTAAAATGCTCTACACAAAGGAGTGCTTGGAGATGTTTTCACGCTTTTCAAATGAATTGGGTGGGAGTTGTCGAGTTTCAATGTATTTAAATCATTCTGGATCATTTAGAAACATCAGAAAGGAGTYAACTTAGAGGTACTGGTTGCGCTGCAGAGCAGTCGCTGTTGTTGTGGTGGTTGTGGCAACTGCGCTTGCCAGACTAGTTCCTTGTGAGTCTCAATGAGCTGGGAAGGTTATCCGCCTCTTTGTCTACTTATTATTCRTTATTCTTCTCTYCAGGTGAAGAAGGATTCTAAAAGGCCATACCTWTTGTCAGGGTGCAAGGTTCAAGATGGCCAGGGCATCATGCTGGTGAGTTCATCATTCTGGTGGATTAGTTTTCGACCATTGTATGCATRTATCGACACACTTATTTGTGCAGTTCAAAGAAACTTCATTTCTTTCTCAATTATTTTCTTCCGCAGGTTACCGGAGTGGGTATCAACACAGAGTGGGGACAGGTGATGGCATCAGTTAGCGAAGACAATGGAGAAGAAACCCCTTTGCAGGTACTGGAGTGACATAATGCTAAAATCAATTTTGATGTCAAATTGTGTTCGTGTGGGCTTTTTTATTCTTATTTCAGCAATTGAGCTTTCTTATTTTGCATTTGCAGGTTCGTTTGAATGGGGTTGCGACTTTCATTGGCAAAGTTGGTCTTAGTGTAGCAGCGTTGGTGCTCATCATTTTGATAATCCGGTAAGTTAGCAGTTGGCGAAGTATAACTCTCTTTGTGCCAGAATTCTCTACTTTACCCTGATGATTCTTTTCTTATCAGGTTTATTAGCTTTTTCATTGATCTCAAGGATGTGTTGATCAGAGTGTTTCCTTTTGCCATACGTGTCTTCACTGTCTCTATGATTGTATTGTTGAATGGAATGCAAATCAAAATGTAAAACTTCTGTCTAGTTACGGTTGAGCCAGCATCTCACAGCTCGTGCTGCTYTAATTTAGCCTATTTTCTTGTCGCTAAGTTTTTCATTACGTGGCGTTCAGGTTCTTCGCTATCGACTACAAAAAGCCTCAGAATAAGACAGCTAAAGTGATACTTGTCAGATTAGTCGATAACTTCGCCATAGCGGTGAGTGTCTGCTCTTCATCTAGATTAGAATGATATCGTTGATGGTTTGTGTAGCCTGGTGGTGTGATTTGATACACTGTTACTTTCACTGCCCGATTCCACTCATTTCATCTTGTCGACTCTGTTCTTTCCATTTACTGCGGTCTGTCTGTGGTTTTCGGGAGGAGCAAACTGACGTCAGTCACGAAATTTCTTCTGTACAGGTCACTATTGTAGTGGTGGCGGTGCCCGAGGGACTTCCACTGGCCGTCACTCTGACGTATGTATTTTTTTCTGTTTTGTTTGGCTCTTTTAAATCATATTTTGAAGTTGAGAATTGGATGAAAATAATGTTTTGAACTAGAGGATCTGTGTTTTTGTATGACGTCTTTTACCTGATCATCGATCCCTTCAATTTTTCCTCAAAACAGGTTGGCATACTCTATGCGCAAGATGATGGCAGACAAATCACTGGTATGATTTCATGCGGCACCCACCCGTTAGTTCTAATTTTGTTGTTTACATGTTCAGTTTTGAGGAATTTGACCTCAGGTTATTTGAAGATAGTTTCAAGGTGACTCAAGGAGCAAGTCTTATTCGTGACGCTATTTAGGTTATTGATGTACTTGTTTTGCCAGGTACGGCATTTGGCAGCTTGTGAGACGATGGGATCGGCTACAACAATCTGCAGTGATAAAACTGGAACCCTTACGACAAATAAAGTATGTATTCAATTCATACAACAGTTATTGATGTTTGCAAACAAGTACCCATTTGTGGGTTGCGTTGTATTGTGAAGCATTCTCCTCATGAGAAGATTTTCTGAACTTCTTCACTCTATTTATGGTCATTTCAGATGACTGTTGTAAGAGCGTGGTTAGGAAATTCTGAGTCTGATTCAATCAGTCCAGACGGAGTCCCCACCAGTTTACTGAAGACTCTGATCCACGCAATCGGCCTCAACAGTACTGGGACGGTTGCTGCTGCTAAGGTCTGACCTTACGGATTGAATCATATTGCTGTATAGTTGATAATTTTGTGAACATTTTTGTAATGAAATCAATACTCAGGTTTGTTTACTGAATGGTTTCGTAATTTCAGAACCATTTAATAGATATGTTTCAAGCAGATTTTGGTTCTGCAAATTATCACTTAATTCTTGAGTAAATTGATCTTTYGATTGCTATTTCCAGTCATTGAGGGTTGCAATGAGTTTTCGTGGTAGTCGACGATTTGATGGACTTTTGTTTTCCTTGCTGGTTGTTTGCAGGAAGAGGGGGCCGAGCCGGTTGTGTCCGGCAGTCCAACTGAGGCCGCTTGTCTTGTTTGGGGACTGAAGGTGTGATGCCATTTTCTGTGATGGGGTTTTCTATTTGCTATATAAATTTCCAGTTAATTTATTGTCCTCGTCCTCTGCAATTAGTATATGTTGTTCTTATTTAGTGTATTCTGTCAACCAGCTTGGAATGGATTTCAAGCAAACCCGTCATACTTCTACTATTCGCCACGTGGAGACTTTCAATTCGACCAAAAAACGTGCAGGAGTCGTTTATGAGGTTCGTTTTTTTTTTCTTCTCGGTTCTGGCTTTCCCTCTTCGTACTTTCTCGCTCCAAGGACCACACTCCATCCATCTTTGGATACCAATAGGAATTGAACCTCTTGGGCTGAACCATCCAAGCCATCTCCTTGGGTTTAAAGTTTTTATTTCATGGATTTACATCTTTGATGTCCCCAATTAATGTGTCAATAGTGACTGGTTTTCATGTTTCAAGTGTCTGATGATGAACGAATGATAATGAGATTATACTGATAGTCTCACGTCTTTTATACCCTGTTTTGTCTTTTKCTGTCTGTTTTTAGGTAGATGATTCTCTGGTAGTTTTGGTATAGACTATTCTTTTCCAAATTGTAGTTCTTTCTGATTCCCTGACCATTTTCTTTGTGATTMTCTGGTTATTTCTACTTTCCCAGAATGATGAAGGTAGTGTCGAAGCCCATTGGAAAGGAGCTGCAGAGATCATTCTTGGTTTGTGCACAAGATTTGTAAACGAACATGGAGAAGTTCAAGTGCTGACTGCAGATAAGGTATTTTATTATTTCAGACGAGGATATGAAACAATGGAATATAYATGTGGCTTAGAAAGTARTAGTCCATTTCTGTATGAATGCTCTATGATTACTGATAGTATTCTTGATGTTTGCAGAATTCCGATTTGAARAATGTAATAGAAGGTATGGCAGCYAAGTCACTTCGATGCATTGCATTCGCATACCGACCACTTGAGGCCAATGAAGAGATTCCTACCAATGAAGAAGACAGCTCGAATTGGACACAGCCAGACGATAACCTCATTCTCCTGGGCATTTGTGGTATCAAGGTGGGTGCATCCTACTTGACAGAATGTCTGCTATGCTTYGACTTTTACCTGACATTGTTGAGCGTATATTAGGTCGAGCTTGATGGGTTGTGGACAACAAGTAGTAAGGACATGTTCCTAATCGTTTCTCATCGTATTATTGATTGAGCAGGATCCCTGCAGACCTGGGGTGCGGGAAGCTGTTGAGCGATGTCAACGAGCAGGAGTAAAGGTGGATTGTCTCTTAGACTTTTGGTGCATTTATTAYTGCAATTTCTCGTTTGACAGCTGACATACTGAATGCAGAGTGCGTTCTGAACTTTTTGTGCGTGCGTGGATCTTCTTTAGGTGCGTATGGTCACCGGCGACAACAAATTTACGGCGAAGGCAATCGCCCAAGAATGTGGTATTCTGCATGAAGATGGGCTAGTCGTCGAGGGCCCTGATTTTAGAACCTGGGATGAAGACCGTCTCAATCGGGATTTGGAAAGACTTGTGGTAAGGATGCTCTCAATTCCGTTGGATGGATTGTGGACTAGTTCAACTAGTTGACTACCATCGTTACTCTTTTGATTGCACTGGACTTCTAATTATACTGCAGTCAACTATGCTTCTGACATTATCCTCACAATCCATATACTGCAGGTGATGGCCAGGTCGTCCCCTACTGATAAACTGAAACTAGTAAAAGCATTGAAGCTAAGAGGAAATGTTGTGGCTGTGACTGGTGACGGAACGAATGATGCACCGGCGTTGCATGAGGTTCAATACYCTTTATTCTCTGCAAGTTTCATCGAGTTTTTATTCAAATTGATTTTTATAGTGTTATATCTTAGGAAGTTTCGATGAATGTGTCTGATGAGAAGTCTTGGCATTGCAGGCAGACATTGGTCTTTCAATGGGTATCGCAGGTACAGAAGTTGCAAAGGAGAGCTCTGACATTATTATTCTTGATGACAATTTCACTTCTGTTGTCAAGGTATTTGGATGCAACTTAATTCCTGGAGGCCTAATCATCCATTATATGGTCGATGCCCCTTCTTTTTTGCGCTGCCTGTGCCTTCATTTTGACTTTTCTTGAAAGTACTATCATTTTTAGAGAAGAGAATATGTTCGGGAAACGACGGTGCTAGTTTCATCAATTCCGATTTAGATTCCGCCTCATAGGATTTTATGACGTTCTTGTTCAATTTGGGCATGCGTTGAATTTTTCAGCCAACCAATTAGATTGTTGCCACCTCAAAGAAGGGCAAATCCCATAGAGTTCCAAGAGAAGAACAAGTTTGTCAAATCTTGTGATCCTCCAAAATTGCTTTTTTTTACCACCGTGGATTGGAAACTCTACCGCAACTCATAGAATTTTCGGGAACGTTGTAAATTTCTTTTGGAAATTTCCAATCCTCACACTCCTAATTGATTTCAAAATGGATTCAATTTCAAAATACTGTCAGAACGATATGCTCCACGAAAGTGTGCTGCCCAGTTTTTCCATTGTCCCAAATAAACTTTAAACTCRAATATCTACTGAATCATTTGGCCGAATTATTTGAGTTGCYTACAATATGAATTACGCAATTCTAGATTACATTCCATTTGATCTTTTAAATATTCTTTTGCCGAAGTTTTGACCGAACTTSAAGTTACAACCCCCGTCTGGCCTTTAGATACTACCCGAGCTATACTAAGACTTAGATATCCCCGAGTATTGCGTCAGTGGGTCTTACTGTGTTGCGTCTACACCTGTCAACTTTTGTTGATAATGTAGACGATGTGTGGTTTTAACGATTCTTGATTCTCTTTTGTCAGGTTGTGCGCTGGGGACGTTCCGTCTACGCAAACATTCAGAAGTTCATACAATTTCAACTGACTGTCAATGTTACTGCTCTTACCATCAATTTCATTGCATCGTGTGCATCTGGACATGTTCCCCTGACCGCAGTGCAGGTTTGTACCTCCGCCTTACACTCAGATTGAATGTAAATAGTTCCGTTTATTCAAGCTTGGAATTTGCGTGATTGGGTCTTGGTGTTGATGTTTGTATTTTTTTGTCTGGGTATTGATATTCTCTCATGTTTTGCTGGCAGCTGTTGTGGGTCAACTTGATCATGGACACTTTGGGAGCACTTGCTCTTGCCACTGAGCCACCCACAGATGAGCTTATGGATAGGCATCCGGTTGGTCGAACGTGAGTTTTTTGTCCTAGTCATGTTCCTCATTATTTTAATGTCTGCGACCRAATACTTCTATTAGTTGAGATACTGTTGTACTTTTTCATTCTTTCCCCCCACAAAATGTGTTTCCKTAACCGTTCTCATGTCTGTTGTGCAGTGAGCCTCTAATTACCAATRTTATGTGGCGAAATATTTTTGCCCAGGTAATTACTTTTCTTTACCATCTCATGCGCGTTGGAAGGTTCACTTCGACTTTTTGTGGATTTTATTCTGTTTACTCACGTTCTTGTCTTAATATGTCTGGGCAGGCTACTTTTCAAATCGTGGTATTGTTGGTCTTGGATTTTGGGGGAAACAAAATACTTGGACTGAAAGGAACTCATGGTGAAAAGGAAATTCTTAGAACCACAATTATCTTCAATGCCTTCGTGTTTTGCCAGGTGAGTTTGTTCAGATTCCCTATTTTTTTYACGCTTGTCATGTCAATCCATTTTGACCGAGGAATCAGACGATCCGAGTTACAGTACACTTGAGTTTGACTGACCATACTCTGTTTATTCCTTTTCTTCTCGTCAGATTTTCAACGAAATCAATGCACGAAGACCTACCAAATTGAACATCTTTGAAGGCATGTTCAAAAATTATCTCTTTATGGGCATCATCGTCGCTGAAGTCATACTCCAGGTTAATTCTATTCTGGAAACCCTGCCGTTTGTGATGGTATATATTCGTTTGTCTTGTTTTCTCATCCAGGCTGTTTTCAAATTGCTTGTGTTGTAGTGCACTCATGATTTTCAAGCGTTTGGTTTACATGTCTACTAACACCTTAGTTCTGGCGTGTTAATGTATGCAGTTTATCATTGTGCAATTCTTGAACAAATTCGCTCAAACCGTAAAGCTTAACGTTAAATGGTGGGGACTTTGTGTTGCGATTGGRTTCATAAGGTAAAGTGTCGTTTACGTTTACTTTCTATTGTGATTATTTTATTGGAATATGAAGTTCGATGTTGACACCGATCATTTTTGGTTCTGTTACAGTTGGCCTGTAGCATTTATATTCAAGTTTGTCCCTGTTCCGGAAAAGCAATTTCAACCCAATCTCAGTTGCGGGTGGTGCGGAAGGCGCAAGACACGCAAACTTAAAAAGAAATCGGAGATTGGGAACGAACTTGAGGATCACGACCCCTCTGGTGAGTTTATATTGTGATGATATTTTCCGTTGCTCATGGAAGTGCTATGAAGTTAAGAAGACAAGGAAATATGACTGTTCTTGGTACCCTTCACKATTTGCTGGTTTTGAATGTAATGATGTCCATGGTCGGCAGGTTCACCGGCTGTGGTCCCTAACCACGGAGAGAATGTCAACCATGCCGACAAACAGCATGTACCAACAAATGGGGAAATCAGCACGGACGAGAAATCTCGTGTTGCTAATGCAGTTTGACCAACTTAGKAACTCCCTCATGTTCCCTCTCCAAATCTTGAAATCGAAGCTATGTTTTCCACTCGTGTGCTCAAAGGTATATGTCAAAGTTTGGTGTTGCAAAATTCTAACGACTTTAAAAGGTTTTTTACCAATTTATTTTATTCACAAGTAGGTGAATGGTGGCTAGTGGTAGGTGACAAATTTCAGAAATGTGACATGATTGGTCAGAAATCAGTAGGATTGCTTACTCACCAAGTGGCCAATGTGGTGACAAGCTATCAACAAATTCCTCTGAGCAGCAGTGTTGTGATTAAGGTGAACAAACTCCTCTATTGAGTTTTAGCTGTTTTGAGTAGTAGTAGCTGTTAAGAGAGTTTTTCATGGGTGCATATTGTTGTCATTTTTTAAAGCATTTCCATGCACCAAGACATTTGATTTGGATATTTACAGAGAAGTAGKTTATGATTTTTCAAAGTTTGAAGTTCTATCCTTTTTGTAAGAAATCATGTACGGAGTAAGTTGCAATTCAATGTATTTCATGGAAACGATTTTCTTCATTTATTTAAGAGGTAATTTCTTAATATTATTGTATCTGGACGACGTGTGGGCTGTGAATGCATATTGCAACATGACTTTTATTTTAGTAGTCAAATCTTGAATTTGTTGGTGTACCACAAAGGTGCATAAGGTGTTACTTGTGAAAGTTGTATTTCAATGTTATGCTAGGCCAGTGTAGAATAAGGAATGGTATGTTATGCTATGAGTGGCAGAAAATATTTCCCATGTATGATACAAAATTTGACTGTAGAATATGTGACTGACGCTTATCATTTGTAATTTTGTAGATAAGGTAGACTTTTGTAAATGTAGTTTCTTAATCAAATCGAGTGCTGTATAGACCTTTGATTTGGCTTCTAAAGCTTAATCTATTTCAATTGGAAAATACTCATTTTTTGCATCATTATGGGGCTGAGGGAGTACAATTTTTGAATAAATTTTGTTATGTGAACACTCCAACCTACTCAAAGATACAAAATGATTGTAACATTGGTTGTAGTGGAGATTTAGGAACCACCTTTAAAACCTCCAATTTTTTATTTGATTGAAAGTCAAATATTTTCCTTTTTTCAAATATACTTCCATGGTCTTAGGCATATGCTAAATGCCCTCAAAATGGCAACCTCACATTCAACAATTAAGTGCTCGTTGGTGTTCTTTAAAAACACCCMAAAATATTCACTTTTCAATATTCAAAAAACTACACTTTGAAAAGGGCTTCAAAACTCAAATTTTTTAGGATGCAAAGAGAACACCAAACTCTACATACTATGTGAATTGAGTCTTTAAAGAGTTATTTTTATCCTTAATCCATAAGATTTGGTCTAACAGGAAGATCATTTTGGGACGGAGGGAGTATGTCTTTTTCTTGACACCTTCAAATTTTATCTCATCCATAAATGTTTCTGTGAATATTTGGTGTTTAATAAATGCCAAGGAATTCTCCTTTGTAGAATAGAAGTGTAACCATTCATCCTTGGAATTAGGGGTGGGAAGGGGAGATATTGTACAATAGCTTGATTTTCAATGAGTGCGTTTGTATTTTTTATACCACTTTTTTCTTTGGTATCAAAAAGGATGATATCCCCAATCACCAATTTGTCCCGTGAGGGTTAATCCATTAAGGGCTGTGGTTGATTTGGGGGGTGGGCAATCCTTTGTATGGCCAATTGGGAGCAATTTTAAAACTTTTGAATGCAAGTGCCTATCGGAGATCTAACCGTACGGATGGAAGTGTTGCACATGATATAGGGTTTAGCATTAATTTTTTTGGTGAAGGTGCATTGTGAAGTAGGAATTTTTAGCAAATCTTGGTGTAATTTCAGCCCCTGTTGTCTTGGTTTTTTCAACCCTTTGGCCACATGCCACCTCAGATTGGCCTAGTTATTGTCCTAAACTCTTCACTTCCCAATTCCCTAGACCGGTCCCTTTTGCCACATCATCAAATTCGTTGACATGCTCTCTCTACAAACCAAAAAGGACCCAAATCGACCACAAAATGGTCGACCAGTCCTTAATGGGTTAATAACATTTGCATGTTTGAAAAAAAATATTGTGCTTGTGGTATTGGGAGTTACACTCTCTTCCTTGTACCATTGGTAATAGATGCTTCTATGAAACAATGTAGAAGGGAATTATTAACCCATTAACCCATTAACCCATGTTTGCTAGTTTGCCCATTTCACCTTCTAAAAATGAATATATATGAAAATGCAATAGAATGTGTGCATTGGTAGCCCTGATTGTTGCTTTCCATCTTTTGCTAGGCATGCAGTACAAGCTTGTTGGATTATTACTTTATATCCACCAAGTGGAAACYGGCTTTCACTCAATTCATTGCCTAGGAGTTGGTCCTCATGCAACGGTTATAAATCTAACTACACTAATGATGGTAAATAGTGTTACCCATACTAACTATTTTAGAAATGCTATAAGTTTGTACTCTTCATGAATATTTTTACCGAGTGCATGGATCCTAATAGTACTGTATTTGGGAAAACTTTGTATCTACAGTCCGTAAAAATATTCATTAAGAGTGAAAACTTATGTCTGTTTTAAATCAATTAGTGTAGGTAACACTATTTACCATCATTAGTGTAATTATAAAATCTAACTCCAACCTCGCATTTAACCGAAAGACAAACAATTTATCACCTCTAATAGCAATGGTATAAGAAATCCTAGACATCAAAGTGTGACAAATTCACCATCTGTTACTCAAAAGTGGCAAATATGGAATCCAATCATCATAGCGCGGAGACACTTGACCAAATCTATCAAGCCCACTACTCCARCAAATGCAAATGAAGTTCTAACAACAAGCTTATGGTGGTCCTTAGAGTATATAGGGTCCAACTTTTACTTTGCCGGGAAAAGGACAAGGGAACTACATTAATGATGATAAATAGTGTTACCCGTACTAACTATTTTAGAAATGCTATAAGTTTTTACTCTTCATGAATATTTTTACGGAGTGCATGGATCTTAATAGTGCTACATTAGTTGAAATTTTTTTGTACCTATAGTCGGTAAAATTTTTAATATAGAGTAAAAACTTACAATTGTTTTAAATCAAGTAGTGTAGGTAACACTATTTATCATCATTATTGTAGTGTTGTCCGGTCTTAGAACCATGGGTTAGATTTAGTCACAACTTTTGTAATGTGGCCTAGTTCAGGACTAGTCCAACAACATTGGATTATCCAGGTCTATTGACTTATAGAGGAGTGACTTAGAGAGGTTATATTGTATTTACCCTACCATATCAATGAGCCAAGGTAGGTCAATGAGTAGGTTGTTTCCATACTAGAGAAGACGAAATACCAACCTTAGCATAGAAAATCACAAATCGTGATTTTAGATTTGTAAACGTGATACCTTTACCGGAAAATCTTAACCTTTTGTAAGTAATGGGAGATCTTTGAAATATTCTAATAGTATTTTTGTATTTATTGATAGGATCTTCAATAATACCACAAATAAAAAATTTATAGATCTGGAGGGTGACTAAAATTCAAAGGACCCCAAAATAATATTTTTTGACAAAATACCTGAGTTTATGCTCCAAAAACTCCAAATAAATAGAAAGTATATGAGTCTTTTTCATTGTGTGGCAAAAAATACTTTTTGAGGTGAGCCAGTGGAAAGTGTGTGAATCCTAGATGCCTTCAAGCAATGAACTCTTTATTAGTTAAATGAATTTATACCTAAATAGCCTTAAGCAAACAAGAAGCAAATCACCCATTTATGTGTTTTATCACTCCACAAACATTATAATACATATTTTAAAAACTTAGACAACTTCTCAAACCAAAAACCTACTTAAAAATTGCAATTAGAGATCCAAATGAGCTAAATTTGAGCCCCAAATAGAAAAAACAAAACACAATCAATCCCCTAAACACTAAATCTTCTACATGTGTTGACATTATCTACTTCCTCAAGTCCTTAGATCTAACACTAGCCAACTGACCTTCATTTTTAAGCACCTTTAGCACATTATTTCCATCAAAACACTCCCACTAATTAAACTAATCTTAACCTAACTTAGGTGGTGCCTCCACATTTACTCAAGACCCACAAAAAATAACAAGATTCTCTACTAACATCACAACTATTGGAAAACCAAATACATTCCATTCATTATACCAAACACAATCAACAAGTTGCCTCAAAGTAGTCTATGGACACTCAAGGCTCATGGCAATCAACCCTAAGCCTCTAATACCAGAATAACAATGTAGTTTCAACAAAATGAACCACGAAATCACTCACAACCAAGAAGGCATTCAATCCCTCCTGCATTACATTAGCAGTTGTGTCTTCAATTTTGGTCTCTTTTTGACTTGCTTAACTTTCTTATAAATCTGACTTCAAGATCTATAACTGTTCCAAAATTTATCTTCATCCACTTCTTGGTTTGTGAAATATGACTCTCTGAGTTGGCTGTTTTGAATGTCTTTGATAGCCAAAACCCTCTCAATATTATGCCTGCCATGTTTTTGTTTTCGCTTGTAATTCATTGAGCCTAGACTTTTTGAAAAGCTAGCTTCATGATCTACCACATTTTCAATTTTCAGCTTCATTGAAAGTATTGTCTAAAAGTTATAGCCCTCCAAGTAAGAAGCTTCCATTGGCAATGGTGGCTACTCATTTTTCTCTCATTTCTCACACCCTTTTCACTTTTCACCCATTGTTGCTCCACATATCTAACTCTTCACTCTTCATAGTTTTTACTTTCATTTCTCCTCTTTGTAATTGATTTCTATTTCTTCTCATTTTTATTATATGCCAATTTAATTAATTTTTCATATTGTATATTTTGCTTAATGTCTTTTTGATTTTAAACTTTCATAATTTTCTTAGACTTTTCTCATTATTTTCACATACTTGCATTTTCTAGAATTCACATCATTGTTCTAATTTCTTCATTGCTATCTAATGGAAAACATTTATTTCATGCTTTAACTTTGAAATCTTCTTGTTCATCTCTATTAGTCCTTATTTCTCCTAAATCATCRTATTTGCAATAAATCTTAATTGTGAGCTGCTATGATGGCTCACAGAGTGATCTCTTTGAGGAATAATCTCACCGTTAGAATTGACAATTTGACATACGTTTTACCATATTGAACTATGAAGGTTTTAATATTTCTATTCATTTTGTTTCTTCTTTTATATTACATATTTTGGAAGAATGAAAATCCAATTTGTTTTTTAGAAGTTTTTTTTAGAGTTTCAATTCAATTMAAACTTTACAACCCATTAAAATTTAAACTTCAAAATTCTTTAGCGCAATATTTTTAGTAGAGAAGACTTTGAGTTCTATAACCTAGTATAGCAACTCTTAACAAAGTGCAAAAAATACTTTTCTAGGAACTTTGAAATTTGAACACTAATATTCTACAACCTACTTTGTGTCTTGGTCAAAGTTTTTGAAATTTTTTCCTCACATTCTTATATAAGTTAGTGATGGAAAATCCCTTAGTTGGGATGCTCAAATGCAAAACCATATTTTTCTTTCATTCTTTTTTGCACTGGACATCATAGCAAGGTTTGGAGAAGTTCTTTTGGAGGGGTTAATAGGATTGTCTATTGTTCATACATTCATAGTTTCATATACATCTATTATAAAGTAAATTGATTTGTTGTTTTAGTAGTTTAGTGCTTGTAATGTTAATTTACCAATTGAAAGTCACACTATTTAAATTTTATTAGTGTATGCTGAAGCTGAAGTGCTGAACTAGTATTGTAGAGTGTAGAGGTACTAAGATCTCAAATTTCATTAAAATGGTGATATTCTACAAACTTGCCACTTTCTCATTTAGATAGTGCAAATCTATCCTCAAAATGAATGGAAAAACAGGGTATAGAATACCGTCATTTAAACAAAATTTTGCATTAAGTTCCCTTAAAATATAAAATTATGAAGTGACACTAATTTTTTTGACTTCATTAATTCTGTCAATAAAGACAATAGTTAGTGTGGCATGCATGTTCTTAAATGTGCGCATCCCACGTTTCCTAACTCCATCCAAGTTCAGACTTGTAAAAACTTTTTAGGAAATTTTGTTAAAATGGCAGTCATTTTACAACTTTGGCAATTTTATAGTTTAGATTGCATGGTCTAAAATCTATACCAATCCTAGATGGTTTAGACAGCATGGTCATTACAACAAAATTCACCATTTTTTTAAAGTGGTCTTTGTAGATACATATAGTGGGTACCGCCAAAATTGCGCAGTGCCTAAAAAGCGCAACCTAGAATAAACCACAGAATGTTGTAAATGTATCTTGAAAAATGCATCTCTACATCATTCACGGTTCTCCAAAGAATCATTGGCTGTTTGAGGACATGTGGCTGACTTCTAAACTCACAAATCATGAAGATTTAATAACATAAGGAGTTAAAAATGCATAAAGGCTTGTCAGAGATTAGAGACTAACAAAAACATGCTCTTGTTAATAAATCCTCATATTATTTCAGCACGTGTCAAAGATCAAAGATCACAAATCATGTTCTTAAATCCTCATGTTATTTAATATGATTCAGAGAACACGAGGAGATGTAATTGTGGATTTATGAGCTTGCATATTTTTTTTTAATTATAAATGACAAGATTGCACCTCCATGTCTTTTACTTCTAAGTTCTAATACTTTGGGAGGAGGAGCTTTAGAATATGACTAGTCTTTTTCAATGTTGCCTATGAGCAGTTTTAAGCACTCTCCTTTCAAAACTTTGTACCCCTATTGTGGTCTCATTTTTTTTGGAATCAAAAAATTCAAAATTGATTGTGCATTACTTCATTTTCTGCACATCTCTTTGCTATTTTGTATTCACTATGTATTAGTTAGCCTTTAAATTACCCACAACACAATTTGTGACGCTTCTAGGCGTACCCACCTTATATCTCAAATATTTCAAAACATTCTAGATCGACATTTTAGACTATGTAAACCACTCCCAAGAAATTGTCCGTTCATTTCCTAAGATGGTTCTACAGTACTTATATTGACAAACATTACAGATTCTTCATCCAATTTTTTTATTTCATCCCAAGTGTTTCATCCAACTTCAATTTTTCTGCTCTTGATTTACGTACTAGGGCAATGTCCCTCGTCGTCGGTCATTTCGCGATATAAAGCGCCTCCTCGTCGGCCTTTTATATCGCAAAATGCCCTCTTCCTTGGGCATTGCCTTATACATTTCAAACATTCCCCTTTTAGCAAAAACTGGTTTCTCAGTTTTTGGTTTCTTAGTTCTTGCAAGTTCAAGCATGCCGGATAAGGGTGATTGCAAGAAACACCTGTCGATTTTGTTGCGTTTGGCTTATTTTTCCGGAAGTAATTTAAAATTAAAAAATTAATTTAATTAAAAAAAAAAATGACTA
Organism: Pleurozium schreberi; assembly: GCA_006891605.1. Taxonomy (NCBI): domain Eukaryota; kingdom Viridiplantae; phylum Streptophyta; class Bryopsida; order Hypnales; family Hylocomiaceae; genus Pleurozium; species Pleurozium schreberi. Next base: position 4,443 of record VACF01000486.1, on the reverse strand, counting down.
ATGTATATACCTTTAAAAACATACCCTAGGAAGGAAAAGTGTAGGAAAATTCTCTAAGTAGGAGAGCTTAAAAAGTACCAAGTCTCAAGAAAATACATACTTTGATATTTTAATTAGTAAAAAATAGGATAAAATTTTCAAAAATAAAATAAAAATTGGCCATTTGAAACAACTTTATGTGGATGTCTAGTCATAAAAAAAATCCACCAAAATCATTTTTCATTATTCAAAAATTCATTGCAAATGGTGCTCACTTTAGGCCAATGTAGAACTCACTTGCAATAGGTAGTCAAAAATCCCTCTCTTGGAAAGTTGTATTTCCATATTATAAAGCACCCCACAAAGTTTCATAACCTAATTTTTCAAAAAAGGTACTCGATAGTACTAAAAACCACCAAAACTGCAAGTGTGACATATTATCAAAATTCAATTTCGGTCACTTGAATAATTTTATTAAAATTGAAAAAATTCAAGTTTATTTTCGATACCATCAGAAAGCTTGCTTTCAAATTTCTTGCTCTTTTGAGCATTTTTACAAAAGTTAGAGACAAAAAAAACTTCCACACGCAACGCGTGACGCAAAATTATAGTACAAGTGTTTCTTGCAATCACCCATAATTATATTGAATTGTCGGCTAAATTGGTTTATTTGTAAAAGCACTGGAATATCAAAAAGAATGCCGGCACACATGCATACATAACATTTAGTAGAGTAACATTCTGGCACTGCCTTGGCTTAGTGTAGATGGTGTGGAATATACCACACCCAACAACCTTCATCAGTAGCTAATTGGACATGTGGAGGATGCAGAGGATGTTGGATGTGGAATATTCCACACCATCACTGTAGAGACCATGCTTGCTACTAAATGTCACAGGAGTCTCATATGCAGTTCCCGGTGTTAAAATTCCCGGTGAGTCTCACTTTTCCCGGTGTTCCCCAATGTGTACACACCGGGAAAAGTGAGACTCACCAAGAATTTTAACACTGGGAACTGCATATGAGACTCCTATGTGTTATGATACACCGTCGCTTGAAAGTCGGTAATATAAATATGCTGTAATTACCCATTTAAATACCCATAAGTATATATTAAAATCACACTGTCTGGTTCACTTTTTGTAGAACTTGTCGAATAATATCCTGATCGATCCTGTCAACCGTCAAGTGCAAGAGAGTTCATGCATTGAGGATTGATGAAATTGATTTTCAGCTCMATCGATCAGCTGGTGGTTTGACTGCACCGAGCTCAATCATGAGACTGCGAACTACTTCCCAAGAACGAGTCTGCTGCCTTTGAAAATCGCCAGGGGAATTAACAAAAAAAATTCTGAAATTAATTTGTAAACCTCAAGTTCTTTCGTCATAGGGTCACATTAAGGCCATATTCATTAAATTGAGACTTTTTGCAGATTTTGAGACAAAATACTAGTTATTGGAAAATTCATTTAAAAAAAGATTTTTGAAAATTAAAAGTAAATAATGCTCAAATAGTGATCCTATAATAAAATTCTAAGAGTTGGTATTGTTACTTATTTATAAAAAATTACTAGTAAAGAGATGAAGCGGTTTATTTTCAAGTCGAAGATAAAAATGAGACTGCAAAAAGTCTCCATTTAACAAATATGGCCATACATGTCTTTTCACCTTGAATCATGTACATGGGTCACCTATTGTCTAAAACTCTCTTGTTGCAACTAAGAAAGGGTGCATTAAGCACTTGGAGAACGGGCAGCTAGGGCGGGTGTTACCTGGGAGGGTATAAGATTTCAGTATGTAACTATACCCCCCCAAACTTCCTAGAAATAGAAAGTTTGGAGGGTATAGTTACATACTGAAATTAAATACCCTTCCTGGTATCACCCTCTAGGTCTACTAGTGAAAAGAAGTTCTACTTGTGTCAATATTGTAAAGTGACTCTCATTTATCTTCAAATATTACCATTTTTCCATTCATTTTCTAGGATTGGTCATTGGTGTAGATTTCACGATGCACAGTCAAAATCTAGGATTGGCATACATTTCAGACCACATGGTCTAAATCTAAAAGTGCCATATTGTGGATTACCACCATTTGAATGAAATATCCGTTTTAAAACAAAGGAAACATAAATAATTCAACATGGAATGATGTTCTTCCACTTCTTAGCGTACGTGGAGCTAGTTTTTAACAAGTTTTTACACTCGAAGATCCTATTTTTTAAAGGTACTAGCTCCTTTGAAAAGTCATCGAACACCATTGGCAAATCAATGACGCTAATTCTACGGATTTCTAGCTAACTACATCAACAATTTGAATTCCTCTCCACTACTAGATTCCGCAGCAGACAACGTACAACACATACACAAGGCATAAACTCCAGATCTACAGAAACAAATAAAGTTCTAGCTAAGGTACACAGAAATCAGCTGGAGTCTCCTCCACCATTGATTCCGTAACTCCACTTTGAATGTCACGTACGTACATCTCAATTTCTGATCAGAACAATCGATCAGGGTCTGTGTATCGACATGCGTGAAGCGAACTTCTCATGAACTGATCGATCGAGATCAGGTTAATTGGTAATGGCAGCAGCTGTTGTAAATATCCTGCATCTCTCCAAAGGCTCCCTGATAATGGATTTATAATCAGTGTTCATTACAATTAGTTTCATTTACACAACTGGAGGAATTGAATTTGAAAGCAAAAAAATTTACATGCACGATCACTTAATTCAGAGCTAGGGGTGGAGAATACATGTGGACACATACCTGCCTACTTGGAGCTAGCCGGTCACTCGATCAGGCCAGCTTTTCCAGCTTAACTTTCGATCGTCCAGTCATGGCCCGTGTCTGATGGCATGAGCCCTCCACAGCCTTTGGAGGAGAAGGTTCGCTGGTTCTTGAAGCCTGCGATTTCTGTATCTCGTGCAGCTTGTAATGCCACTTACTCCGAAACTGCGACTTCGGGAATTCAGGAGTCTGCGCAATTAGACCTCCGGTGCGTGGCTCAGCGGTCTTCGTCTTCTCGGCCTCAGCGGGGAGAATTTCTGCCCGGTTTCGTGAAGTCTGCAATTTCTGTTTCTTGTGCGTCTTGGGGTGCCACTTGATCCGAAGCTGCAACTCAGGGCTGTGCGGAAGACCTTCGTTTCCTGGCTTGGGGTTCTTCTTAGTCTTCACTTCCGTCGGAAGACCCTCGGGCTTGATCGGCGGAGCAGGCTCAAGGTACTTCATGGTGGAGTTTATCTTGTGAAGCTTGTACTCCAGCTTGTTCATGACATGAACCTCATGTTGTTTCGTTCTCGGCCTGAAAACAACACACAATGGGAGCTAACTAAGACATATACATATCGAGCCTTCAATTCGTGAACAACAACGTGACCAGTTACATTGACCAGGACGACATTCATGAAGACATTCACGAAGACACTGCGAAGAACATTCGTTGAGCATTCGGAAGGGCGGCAGTGCCCTTCTTTCTTTCTTGGTGGTTGCAGGAATGACGTACCTTGTTCGACCCCAATCCAATGGGGGTAGTCCAGGGACCAAAGGCTTACTCTCTGAGGGCCCAGCAACTGGAGGACGTGGGTTCCTTGGCTTAATAAAAACTAGTTTACTCTTCTTCCGCTCGTCTTCTTTCAAGGCTGCATCTGATCAAGCATATTTGATTCATTAAATCGGCAGTCGATCTATTTTTTTCGAAAATCTAGCTAGGTCACTTGAGTATAGATTCAAGTATTGCAGAAAGAAAATAGGGAGCCTATGGGAGTCCAGGACTAGAAACTGAAAACAAAACGAAACTGAAAATCACCGTGTCTCTTCCGTTTCGCAGTGGGAACTGGGTCTTCCATATCCTCATCAATGCTCTCTGGGTCCTCACGGGATTCCTCAGCAATGGGAACTGGGTCTTCCATGTCCTCATCAGGTTGGTCTCGCTTTCGAATCACATCTCCGAGGTACCGGCGAAGTGATATTAAGTTCTCGTCCTGCGGTGGAACTGTGGAAGGAATGTTCCCTCGGGCCCTTTCATGCGCCAGGAACTTGCGCAGGCCTGGAAGTGTTAGTACACGTAAGCAAGAGAGGGTCAGAAATTGAAGTGCGTTAGGTGATCACAGCTGCCTCGAAACGAATTGATTTCCTTTCAAAAGGACGTATACATAAATAATGTCAATACATGTAGACTGTCAATCCATCCTGTAAATAAAAGTGAACCTACATCGAGTGGGTTCCATTTTCGTGTACTTGGGCCTGCTTTCCTTCCTGAGAAGCTCTCCGAATTCTTCGCAGGTGAGCATTTCCCTCTGCATTCCCGAAGCCCGTCCAGAAGATGTAAGCATGTATTCGAGATTTGTTGCGTCCCAACATGAGCTAGCACTGAACCAATTATCGATTTCAACAATGCAATCAATTCATTGGGCGTATTATTGTATTAATGACGTGTTCAGTAATGTTTGGTTACCAGTT